>JBCEWC010008367.1:0-20074 GCA_038996855.1 Solanum aculeatissimum | reverse complement strand
GGGGACTATGATTTGCTGACTTAACATAACGTTCATGGGAGTTATGGGACAGCTTGTGGAGACCTCCTGAAATGTTTACATCTTGTAATTGTGTTTCAGATTGAAAGCCCATCTGAGTGAATAATGGGCTTACTAGAGTTACACCAGGCTTTAGGGTTGATGTGCACAAATCCTTTTTTTGGGATCACTATTTGATTCATTGTTACACCCGGTAAAATTTTCAAAATACCCCTAGATGAGAGAACGCTTGCATAACGCACCTTCTCAAACTTCTTCGGCAAATCCGAGGCCGGAAGCGCAATCAACACGAAAAAATGTGTGGAAAATGATTTTGGTTGAATTTTAGAGCAAGCGGATCGAAAGATACTTTTTTGAGGCAAAGATGCAATTCCCGAAAAGTGCGCGACACGTACGCATTGCGGACTTGTCACGAATTTGCACTTAACTGTGGTTCTAATATTTTCTACGTGACGAAAAAATCGACCAGAACATTTTCGAAGAAAAATGTACTGTGAGGGACCACATCCTCAATGCAGACTGGGTCTCCAACAATTCAAAATTTTTACTTTTTCGAGGGTCATTCCAGACTTTTCTCTACCCCTCCAAAACTTAACCCACGACTAATATAAGTCGTTTTTAGCCTAAAAAGGATTCCTAAACCCATTCTAAAGTCTCTTACACTAAATCTAAGTAAAAACTTTGAGTGAAGAAGAGGAGAAAAGGTTAGGGTTCAAGAGGCCATAATGTTTTGCGTCTTAATTTGGGCATTTAGGAATAATATAGTTATTTATAATAGGATTAGTGTGGTTGGTTGGTGGAAGATGGGTTAATTAGTAGAACGCTCTTCAACAAATCTTCAACTATCTCACAAACTAATTAGATATTTAGTAGCTCAGTTAGTTGACTACTTGAACTCTCACCTTGTTGGTGAGGGTTCGATTCCCCACATTGTAATTCCCCTCCCTATTTCCCCTTACCCTACCCCCAATTTCAAATTTATTTATTTTTTAGATATTTGGTAGGTACTTATCTCTTAATACTTTTCCCCAATTTCATATTAGTTGTCCACATTAATAAAAATATCAAATTATTATAATCGATTATTTAATAAAATTGCCAATTACAAAAATCGTCACTTTTCGTATTTAAATTAAACCATTTTATTTAGGGATAATTAAAGTAGATGGTCATTTGTCTATAATAATTACAAAAAAAAAAAAAAAGGTCACTCGTTGTATAGTCAGATTAATTTTATATATAGTCAAGGTAATTCTATTTTTGAGATGGTCATTTGTTGTATAGTCTGACTTTTAACAAGTTATATTGTATACTCACTGTATATTTCTTATGATTTTTGGCTAGTTTTTTTATGTAAATATAACAAACATGATTATATTTATTATAAATCAGTTAGTGATTACTATATAAAAAAAGTTGTTCCTCTTTACTACGTTAAACTCAGAGACGTAACACTTATGTGGCTATAGAAGCTTTACTTTATGTAGTACTCTTGGTCAATCATCACCTATATGCTGATTTTTGGGATGGTCTTGACGTGGTAACTTGGTAAAGTAACAACAATCTCACGAGCGGGGCATGGGAAAGTAGCGTGCATAGAAAAACTTAATTATACTTGGAAGATAGCAAGACTGTTTCCAATAGATCATTAAGAAGTAAAAACATTACAAAGCAATTAAATTTTTGTTAACTTGGTATCATAGCTAGTATTAGAATTAAGACCATTAATGACATTCACAATTTTTTGGTAGGGACTAACTACTTCTTCTACTTGAGAGGTGTTAAATTTATGTGTACTTGTAGAGTTATGATATTTATGTCATGTAGTACATATGACAACCTCCCTTCAAGGTGGAAAAGAAAATAGTGAAAGAAGAGAGTTGGTATATAAAAATTTAAGGAAATATCATTTGAAGGTGTAGTAAATCAAAAGACTATATATCAAGTCATACATTTTGTACCAAGGTTAATTATATTATACTAGTAGAAGAATTTGGAAGGTATTTAATTTACAAACACAAAAATCATGCTTGAGAAAGTAGGGAAATTCCTCCTTGCCTTTTCCATTGGCTTATGCCAAACTTCACTTTTGTTATTGTCAGGTGGAATGATTCATTCAACCTCGATAATGACAATCAAGACACTCTTCTCTGTCGAATGAATCTTCAAACCAGGATTTTTATCACGATTTTCAGTAGACATTGTCTCAGGTGATAAAGATAGGAGAACACTTACGCTAGCGAGCGAGATCTTTAAAATTCAGTGAGAACAATTGAGATCAAGTTAATTAGTTAACGTTGATCGATTTTCTTTCATTACGACGTGTATGTTAAAGCAATACTAATAGATATAATTTATTGAATGCTTAAGAAGCCCAACATGGCATGTACAAGAAACAACATGGAAGAAGCATTGGGAGCGGAGTTTGGTGGGAAATGGTGTAGCCAACAAGGCTTAACTAAATTCACTTTTGAGCTAGACTCTATGATCATTGTAAATTTGGTGAACAACCAGAGCAATAAAAACTTCAAACTTAGACAAATCATCGACAGTATCATTGAGAAAGTGGATCAATTGAATGCCCAAGTGACTCACTATTTTAGAGATAACAATCAAGTTGCGGACTATTTAGCGAAAAGGGCTGCTAGGTTGAACCAAATGATGTTCCTAACATCTTTTAGATAACTTCCTGAAATTGTTAAAGGTGCATAATTTCTGGATAAGTGTCAAATGTCTTGTATTAGGACAAAATTTGATAAGGCTAGTCTTTTGTTAGTTAATTCGTATGCATATGAATTCTGCCAGAAGATTTATCCTCCTATGTGAGATTATGATCTTCTGGCTCTTGAGGTGACTAGCCAGAGGCGGATCCAGGATTTAGAATCTATGGGTGCCAAGTCTTTAGACTTATCGATTAGACCTGCAATTTATAGAAGGTTGTATGTGATGTGTGTCTGAGAGGTAACCTGGTGAGGGGGCATGTGGTGGTGCCGGGGACTGAATGCTCTGGCCTTCGGCAGGCGCAATAGCAAATAGTGCAGTTGCGCAGCAATGGTCTGGTCTCCTTATGTGGAGAGAAGTTTGAAGGAAATAAAGGAATAAGAATTTAAATAAAACAATAAAACTTTTTTTATGTTTAATCAAATAAAAGAAAAGTCAAAGAGTTAAATTAAATAAGTTAAACCTTTACCACTAGCATCCAAGAGAACTTTTGTTCTTTGGTAGGCACATTTTTTCTTTATACACATATTGTGTGCATATATATATATATATATATATATATATATATATTTTTTAAGTTTTCATCAAAGTTTGCGGGTGGTGTGGCACCGCCACGGGCCTTCATAGATCCGCCCCCGTGACTAGCTCACCATGGTGTTGTAATGGTGGTACGCCCTTAGCCACCCTCTTTTTTGTTTCTCATAAATACAACATAACCCAACTATACTAGGTTTTTTTATTTTATTTTTTAAAACTTAAGAAGACCAAACTTTCTCTTTTAAGAAATTAAAGGACTTAAATAATTTTAAAATATATTACAGAGACTAAATATTACTTATACCATACTTGTCTTACCTCTTCCTTTAAATGAACCATTTTCCCTTACACTTCACAATACTTCTCCATTTCTCCACTCTCTCTTCTACAGTCTACAGTTCTTTGATATAGATCAAACAATCTCTTCTAAATTCTTAACATTTCTTTTAGCGTTAAGATGCAAACAAATCAAATTTCAGCGTCTGTTCCCTCCCCATTCGATGAAAACTCATCTCATCGAATTCAATTCTTTGTCCGTTTATTTTCTAGTGGAAAAACCCTAGTTGTTCAAGTTGATCCCATGGAAAAAGTGGAAAAAATTCATGAGAAAATCAGATTGATCACTGGAATTCCCATATCTATCCAAAGGTTAATCTACAAGGGTAAACAACTTCAATTAGACCAAACGATATCAAACTGTGGAATCGAAAAAGAATCCAACCTGCAACTCGTTGGACGATTGAGGAGCACAGAGCATCCTCATGCTTGGAAGCTCATGGATGACTTATCTTCATTAATCAGGAGTTTCTATGAAAGAAACTATTGTTTGATTCAGTGGAACAAGGATGATATAGAATCCATGTTTATGGAGTTTCTAAAAATGATTTGGCATGACTTTGACCAAGCCCATAGATATGTCAAAATATTTATTTCCTCATCAGTTCCAACAGATCTGGTAATGCTTTATTTGTCATCACCTTTGGATAATAAAATTATTGCTGATAGTTGTATTCGCCATGTCATCAATTTATTTTCGAGCTATCTCTCTATGCCTATATATAGTAAATATGCTATATTATTGGAATTTTGCAAGATTTTGAGAAAGGTGGGGATTGAAGATGATTTGTATATCTTTTGTCGGAGTAATTTTGGGACTATCATAGAGAGTATAAGGATAATGAGGTGCAAGACTGAGATGATGAAGTTTATATCATTGCAGGATGTTTATCCATTTATTGGTGAGATAGCCACTCAATTATACAATAGCTTAAATTCAGCTATAAAATCAATTGATTTGTCATTGTTATCCAGCCTTGTGCACGATTTTGGTGCGTTTATGCTTCCAGTGCGACATATCATATCGTTGATAGAGAAAGACAATGGTGAAGCACCGTATTATAGAGAGACTATCGAATGTTTGCATCATTCTTTCCATGGTTTGCTAGAAGCAACACTATCATCTTTAGGGCTTTTTGTGACCCAGCTGGACTTGAAAGAAGAAAGGAAAGACATAGAAATTGTACGGTGGTCTTTGTATGTTAAAATGTTAAAAGAGTTGAATGATATATCAAAATTGTATACCGACCTAGAATTGGTATTTTGGCAAAAGATGCGGCACATAAAGACTACATTGTGTTTTCTGATAGTTAAGTTTGCAACTAAATCACAAGATTTTGGGTGGATTTTTGAGCATAAGGAGGTAACAAATTTTCAAGTACGGAGGCATTTGGCAATGATGATGCTTCCAGAAGTTAGAGATCAGGAGATCTACAATATGCTCATTGACAGGTCCAAATTGTTAGAAAAATCATTCAAGTACATTGAAAGTGCCTCTCCTGAAAAGCTGCAAAGTCGTTTGTTTATCAAATTTAAACATGAAGAAGCTATTGGACGTGGTGTTGTGAGGGAGTGGTTCTTACTTGTATGCCAGGAAATCTTCAATCCTCATAATGCTCTTTTTGTTGTTTGTCCAAGTGATCGTAAAAGATTTTTCCCAAATCTAGGTAAGCTTTCACTTTAATTATGCATTATCATATTTTGCTATTACTTGGTTTTAATTTGGCTATGTGGTTTAATATGAATGGATGTTTGTCGATAAGGATAGGTGTAAAGTCATTTGACTGCAAGGAAATGGAGCAACCACAAATCTATGGTTGTAACATTCCTCCAAATACACCTTTCTTATAAAGATAATATGTTTTTAGATTTTCTAGTATTCCAGGGTATTCAAGAATCTATAATTAGGATTGTCTCAACAAATTTGGAAGTCAGAAGTCTAGAGATGAAATGGGGCAGGGCGGGGCAGATTTAGATCTATGCGGGGAGGGGTAGGTTTAAAGCTATGTTGGATGGGGGCAGGTGCGGGGTAGGATGAAGTAATTATTTTTAAAATTAATGCGGGATGAGGCAGGTTGCGGGTCTAAAGAATCAAATAGGAATTCGAATAGGTGACCTACACCTTCTCCCATAAAGGGCCTCATATGGTGTTATTTGTATGCTAGCTTGGAAACTGTTGTTATATAAAAATTCAATCAAGGGTAAGTGATCATCTCAGTTACCTTTAAATTCTAAAACACATGCCCTCAACATATCCTCAAGGGTTTGTATGGTCCGTTTTGCCTGCCCGTTTGTCTGGGGATGGAAGGTTGTACTAAGATTCACCTTCATACCAAGCCCTTTCTAGAATTGGAGCACCCCAAGGTAAGACGCTTGGCTTAATGAAACTCTTATCTAGGAGGTCTTTTAGTTGCTCCTTTAACTCTGAAAGAGTCATTCCATATGGAGGAATAAATATGGGTTGAGTATCTAGGAGGGTGTCTATCCCAAAGTCTATCTCCCTGTCAGGAGGGACTCCAGCTAGATCATCAGGAAAGACTTCTAAAAACTCATTCACGACTGGAACAGGCTGGAGAGATGGTATCCTGACACTATTATCTTTGACTCTTACTAGATGATATAGGCACCCTTTGAAAATTAACTTTCTAGCTTTGAGATAAGAGATGAATTGACCCTTAGGCAAGTTGAGCTACCCCTCTACTCTAATACTGGCTCATTAGGAAATTGAAACTTAACCACTCTGATTCTGCAGTCTATGAAGGCATAATAAGCATGAAGCCAATTCATGCCTAAAATAATATCAAAATCCACCATGTCTAACTCAACCAGATAAACTAAGGTATCTTTATGGTAGATTGACACTAGACAACCCTTATAGATTCTTTGAGCTAGAATAGATTTTCCAACATGAATGGAAATACTAAAAAGCTCAAGAAGACATTATGGACTAATATCAAACTTCATGGCTACATAGGGAGTCACAAATGACAGTGTGGCACCTGAGTCTAACAATGCATAGACATCATAAGTAAAAACATTGAGCATACCAGTAACTATATCTGGTGAGTTGACGGTTTGTGCTCCCGTCTGTCCTTGATGTAGAAACCTTTTAAATTGGATTACCTTGTGGTGCTGAGATTAGTTATCCCTATGTTCTGCCTCCCCGTAGGACACTTCTTCAAAAAAGTGTCCCACCTGACTGCATCTAAAACAACCATTTGTGCCTCCTGGATGAGACCTATCATACTTACCACAAATTTGATAACAATTCAATCCCTTAGCTACACTTCCTTGCGATTGGCTGCTCTGAACTCTATGACTTTGTGATCCATGTCCATTCCTGACACTTGGTGCATGTGCACTGGCAGACGAAGGTGCTGGCTCAGATGTCTTAGGATGAAATGATGACTGACTAGTACCTTCATCCCACTTCTTACTTGTCTCCTGTCCTGATGTTTTAGCCCTCTTATTTTTTTAACTCCTCCTTATCTTGCATCTTTTAATCCTCCACCTGTTGCACATAACTCATCAAGTGAGCTATATTCATATCCCGAATTAGCATAGTATTTATTCCCTCTATCTTAGTCATTCGAGAGAACCCTGATACAAACAAATCCATTCAAGTACACATATATGTTATCATATTCGGAGCATAACAAGACAATTGAGAAAATTTGAGGTTGTACTCTCGCACACTCATAGCTTCCTACTTTGGATTTAGAAACTCTCTCACCTTAGCCTGCCTCAACTCTCTAGGAAAGTACTGTCCTAAAAAGACCTTCTCGAACACTGTCCAACTCACAGTTGGTGCTCTTGCTGCTTTACCTCCCTTTTATTGATCAAACCAGAGACTAGCTACTCCCTTGAGCTGGTAAGTAACCAACTCGACTTGCTCTACATCACTTATGTGCATGACTTGGAATACTTTATAGAGTTCCTCAATGAAGTTCTCAGGATCCTCCTTCACATCAGACCCCGTGAACTCAGGTGGGTTCATCCTAAAAAATTCACGAACCCTAGTGGTGTATGCAACATCATGTATGCACTCTCCCTCTCGACCTTTCTATGTGGCGACTGTCTGTGCCAAAGTCTAAATGGCCTGGCGGAACTCAACATAAGAGATATCTGCTTATGGCGGCTGCTCAACGAGCGCAGTTGGACCTCTAGGTCCTTAAGGAATTGGTGGATTAGGTTGGCTTGCATTTTGCCTGGCTGGGCATCCTCTACCCCTGATTAATTTGGTGACTCTGCATGGAGGCATGACCTGAAATACAACGAGTGAACACATGAATTAGAATGGACTAAACAGAGGTAAGCTTTTAAGCACGAAATGGAATAACAATTGATAATGACACTTTCTAATGCCCTGTAGCCTCTCCATTATTGATGTGGCGCATTTCACACCAATAATACAGACTCCACTAGACACGGTTTCATAGATACCCTAGGTCATTTGAACTCTGTGCTCTGATACCAAGTTTGTCACACCTTGGATTTACACCTTGGATGTGGCCGACACCCAGAACCATTTCTGAGTCCCAAGCAAACCACTTGGTCTGGCTACTTTACTTAGCGGAAGACTTAAATATTAAATGATAGGCTTAGATATACTTAGCTAAAGATACTGCAATAAGTTGAATATACTGAATAATAAAAATATCCCAAAAATAATTAAAAGTAAGAACTGGAACTCATGTCATCCGGTCTATGGAACCTCTAACTAAGATAATCTGAAGCAACTACTGTGTCAGGCCCACAGTAACCACAACTAAAAATAAGTACAAAACTAGAAATAAAGACTCCAAAGCCTTTGGATGGTAGGAGGTCTCACCAATAGCTAGTTGAAATGTTGGTCCCCAACGGAGCGTCTACTGAGGGACTCTATTACCTGTATCATAAAATGATGCAGGTCCTAAAGACGTCAGTACGTGGAATGTATGAGTATGTAAAATAGTCAAAACTGGAAAACTCAGGATAAGGTGCTATACTCAAAAGAAGCAAAAATATGTCTCAAAATAGGACAGCAAAAATAATAGATAAAATGTATGTTGAAAGAAAAAAAAACATATGTTAAAATTTTGTATGCAAGAACTAGTTTACTTTAGCTTCGAAAGTTTCTCTAATTGAGAACCATCACTATGAGCCTCATGATGATACAGCGTCTTACCCACGCTGCCAGAGTCGTCTCATACTTTGTCGGGGTAAGGGACGAAAACTAGGGAAGTAGATTTATCCCAAACTGGGTCATCTTAATGAAAATGAGTAGTTGTACTCTGGGTACAATCATATCCTATGTTGTCTACGTAGTTTATGAGTTCAAATTATTATTACTCTTACCCATATCAGTGCTCAATACTACTCCTAAAATAATATTTATAATGCCCATAACTTAAAAAATGATTTTGCTCAAAGTATCACTTTTCTTTTCTTTGGGACTTAACCCAACTTAGCTTTCTCTTAACTTTTCTCAACACTGTCTAAAATCATAGGCTTCATGTTTCACTGTTCATAAAATATTAATGCAATACTTTTTTGAATTTAAAGCAAGACTTGAAAATTCATAGATTTTCGTTGTAACTTTAGGGCTCAACTAGTATAACAACTTAAAAGTAGTATCTCAACTTAGGACCTCAATATAGTAGAAAAGGTTACTAAATTTCACGATTTTCTTCCAAAAATAACATAAACAAAAATAATTACTCATAATAAAGAAATCTTGTTCTCAACTAATAACTTGATACTTGAAGAAACTAATAGTTACACGATGATAAAATGGTGTAGGAAGATTTTGTAGGTCTTACATACCTGTGGGAATTAGTTTCTTGAAGAATTTGAAGAAGGTGCTTGAAAGTCCTAGCCGTTGTCTTCTTAAAACTATGTTCTAAGTTTGGAGAGTGTTTGAGTGTTCATGAGGCGAATGAATTGCGTTGAGGATTTAACTAAGGGAAAACTAAAAGGTTTTATTCTTAAAAAGGGTGGGAAAGGATGAAAATACCCTTCTTTAAAAACTGCCAGAGCCGTCCACGAGACCCCTCTTACGGGTCGTAGAATGACTTACGACTCGTAAAACATGTTGTGGATCAGGGGGGTCATAAAAGTTGAGCTACTAAAATTGCAGGTGCTGACTCACTAACATGCAGCACGGCCCGTGGAATAACTTACGGGTCGTATAGTCCTTCGTATGGTAAGTCCAAACTTAGAAAATATTTGGTTCCCCTAGGCTTCCTACGAGACCAATTTACGGGTCGTAGGCAATTCTACGGCTCGTCTGTTACCTCGTAAGTCAAGTTCCAGAATTCCTTCAATGGTTAATTCCCACGAGACAATCTACGGCTCATAAGTTCCCATACGGGTTGTATACTGGCTCGAAAATTTTGACTATCAGCAAAATTTTCTATATTTCACTTTTTCAGGCCTAAAAACATTAGGGGTGTTACATTGATATAATGATATTAAAATAGTGATGATCAGTTTTAGTGCTTGAATTTTGAAGAAGATATCAAAAAGTACATTTGATCTTTTTATAAACATGAAAAAACAGATTTTGCATCATGTAGAAGGTTTGACCGTTTTAAGAGACTTTAGAATATTTTATATTGAGAGAATAAAAATAGGGAAAGAAAATAAAAAGGGTAAATATAAGAAAAATAATATTGGTCATGATAATAGTCAAAATATAAATGAGGCAACAAAATAGATTGTCACCTAAGAAATAATACTATTATTAACTAAACATTATTTCATTTTTCAATTATCTCAATATTAAATGAGGTAAAAATTATTCTATTTTATGCCCAAAAATTACTTTTCAAATTTATCAATACATGAGGTTTTTTATCTTTGGGAGAAACCAGGACCCTCAAGTGATTGCTTTAGTGGCCTTAATATTAATGTGCATCTACAATTTGTGTTTGCAGCATCTAAGGTGAAGCCATTACACCTTAACTATTTCTGCTTCTCGGGTAGGATGATTGCATTAGCTTTAATGCATAAAGTACAAATTGGTATTGCGTTTGATCGCAGCTTCTTTTTACAATTGGCTGGGAAAGACATAACATTGGAAGATGTCAAGGATGCAGATCCACCTTTTTATAGCAGTTGTAAGAAAATACTGGAAATGGATCCAGAGATGATTGATGGAGACAATCTATGCTTGAGGTTTTCTTGTGATGTTGATTCGATGGGCAACAGAATAGAGATCGAGCTTTGTCCCAACGGGAAAGATACCATCGTGGACAGTAAAAATCGTGAGAAATATATTCATCTTCTGGTTCAGCATTATTTTGTAGCATCACTTGCAGATCAGATCCAGCACTTTGCCAGAGGTTTTGCTGATATTACAAGTATGTCAATGCATCAATTATTTTTTCAGCACCAGTCCTTTTTTAGGTGTCTTAGCCTTGAGGACCTTGATGTAATGCTTGGTGGTAGTGGAAGTAATATTTCTGTGGAAGATTGGAAAGCTCATACTGATTATCTTGGCTTCGAAGAAAGTGATAGTCAAATATCCTGGTTCTGGAAGGTACGTGATTCTTGTCTTTGTTGGTAGTTTGAATTACTTGTGAATGTAGTAATTTATCTACTAGGGACATATTTTATGTGATTGATTAACTATTTTATGTGATTGATTAACTATTTTATGTGATGCGCGTTTGAGCTGAAAAAGTGTTTAATAGGAACACTTCATCACGTGTTCAGGTGCTCATAAGGTGCATACCATATTTCGAGTATGTAAATGAAGTTTATTGTCAAATTTAGGGCATTTGTTTTGGGATGTTCATATTTAGCCTTTTCTACTATTTGTCAAATCAGGATATTTTATCGTGTTTATTTTCTTTCTTTGCGTGCAGATAGTTGAGTGTATGTCTGTTGAGCAGAGAAATGTGCTCCTCTTCTTCTGGACTTCGATTAAGTTTCTGCCTCCAAATGGTTTTGCTGGCTTGAGTTCCAGGCTTCAAATCTGCAAAAACTGGAAGCCTTACGATCACTTGCCTTCTTCACAAACTTGCTTCAACCAAATAAGCTTTCCAGCTTACAAGTCTGAGTCTATCATGCAAGATCGATTTGGTATAATAACTCAAGAACACGTTGGTTGCAGCTTTGGTAACTTGTGATCAAAGCAGGGCGGTTCAACAGACTTGGAGGCCTAAAGTGAGATTTTGTTTAGAGATCTAAAATATAAACAAACTTCATAAGTAGTTTTTTAAAATTTTCTTTTTAACTTTTTGGATGGAAATTATTACTTAGTAATTTGTTTTTTTATCTCTGAATTTTTTTTTTCAATTATTAATGTTAGGTAAGATAAAGAAAGAGAATGCTTCGCGTTTTCTTATCTTCTTCCCTCCCCAGGAGTAGCACAAAAAGGGGTTAACATTATCGACCCAATGATAAAGCACGAACACCTTTTTTGTTGGGGGCTCCACACAGGAAAAGGTTGACTCGACGAGAAACTGACCACTAGTTAATAAAACTTTTTTTAAAAAACAAGTACAAATTAATAAATTCTATAATGTAAGTAAATTCTAAAGAACTCTTTGCTAACGAAGAAACTAAGATTAATGGTTAATTATACTAAGTTATAGTGAAAGCAAGTGAATAGTTGAGTAATTACTAAAGTTTGATCTTTTTACATTTTCTATATTTGGAATCGACCTATCATGTCATGTCATATTATAGTATGTTCCCTATTGTAACAATATTAATTAATTATCCTAGCCCAAAAATATGAAAACAAACGACGTTTGTTATATATAAAGAGGTATGATTGTACTAGTACAACTAGCATGTTAACATAATAGATGAATTCATCGTAAAAGCTACACATTCGGCAGAACATAAGAATTTTTGCTCAAGTTCTATATTCCGCATTAAGAAATTAACTTAATGCATACATATAAATCACTTATCAAGAATCCAGTGACTACGTTTATATTTTATAACTCATAAACTTAAAATCTCGAAAACGATGAACTGCCACTTGGTGGCAATGAAATGAAGGCATCACAAGCTTTAGTTGTGGTTGGAATGGCTGAGGAAACATCAGAAATAGGCAACAAACAATTAGCCAGAAGAGTACAAGTACTAGTTGTTGCTGTTGTAAAATAATTTTCTAAATTATAATTATGGGATGCTGAAAAATAATTACTATTTACCAATTCCAAATTTATCTCAAAAAATTCCTCTTCCTCTTCCTCTTCTTCTTCTTCTTGTTTTGGCATATGATCAATAATAATTTTGATTTCTTCTTTGAGTTCTTGATTGAAGACTAGAGCCATAATGTTTATTTGTGTCTTAATTTGGGGATTTAGGAATAATATAGTTATTTATATTAGGATTAGTGGGGTTAGTTGGTGGAAGATGGGTTAATTAGTAGAACGCACTTCAACAAATCTTCAACTATCTTACAAACTAATTAGATATTTGGTAGTTACTTATCACTTAATGCAACTTAGGTAATATTTTCCGATTTCATATTAGTTGTCCACATTAATAAAAAATATCAACTTACTGATTAGTCAATCTATATTCAGTTTTTGGGATGACCATTTGTCGTATACTCAAGTATAACCAATGTATAGTCAAGTTATATTTAATTTTTGTATCTATCATAATATATATATATTCAGTGTACAACTCATGTATAAGTAATCTATATTGTATAATCAGTGTATGCTTTTTATGACTTTTAACAAACTATATTGTATAGTCATTGTATATTTTTTATGATTTTTAAAAAAAATTAAAAAATAAATAAAATATAACCATATTTATTAGTTATATATATTTGAAATCAGAACATATATTTATTAATGGAAGAAGCTAATGATATCACTACTATTTAATCATCACCTTTGTGTAATAATTTAACCGGTGATATTATGAATATTTTTTTATTCACATATTACACCTCTTTGAGTTTAATATTACAAAATTTAAAAGTATTTAAAAAAAAAATTGTGATAAATAAAATTAAAATAAATAAATAAAAATGGATGGAGTAATTTGCCTCCACCTAAACCAGCAAAGAAAGGTCAGCAGAAGTAGAGCTAACAGTAACAACCACATTGGAAGATTTTTATTAACATATTTCCTAATTATTTTATTAATAGTATAAATAAAAATAAACAATGGACTAAAGAATTAGAAACCTGATACGTCAGAGCCACGTCACTAGAACTTTTTTTAAAAAAAATCCACCTTATTATATTGCATGATAATAAAATATTACTACATAATGTTAGCTAGGAAGATGCTAGGAATATCGTGAGAATTGAACACACACTTATTATCCGAGATTACTAAACTATAAGTCTTGACAGTATGTTACAAGAATTTTGTTTGTGTCTCTCCACCATGTGATCAGAAGTCACGGGTTCAAGTTTTGAAAACAATCTCTTATAGAAATACAAAGTAAGACTGTATATATTACACCCTTGTGGTCGAGCTCTTTTTTGAACCTTGCGTATAGCAGAAGCTTTAATGCATCGAGCTTGCCCCTTTCTCTCCACCTAAGCACTCACCATGGTCATTTTCTTTTTATTAGTATATTGTGTTGTACAAAGATTTAAAAAAAATAAGTTCGATACACTAAAACTCAGAAGAAATACTTATGTAATACTTTACAATTAGAATTGAAAATTCATTCCACATAAATGGGTATCCATATATTGAAAAAGAAATTAAAGAATGTTTCCTCATATATGATTAGGTGCATCCATTTAAGACTCTAAAAATTATATCAGTTCTTGGTCATTGGTTTGAATTGGCCCAAGTATTCTCATTCTTTTGGGGCCAGAAGGCTGCTATCTTGAAGTTTTGTCGTTAATAAGCAAAGTTTTTTGTTGAAGAAAAAATTAGCCGGATAAACAAATAGATATAATAGTTAATTAGCTAATATAATTACAATTTAAATTAATTACAGTTCACGGCAAACATCTAGCTATAAATACAGTTTAAGTTTTGTATAATTCGCGCGAGTTATACAAACGTTGTGTGTGATTATACAAAAGTTGTGCACGAATCAAATTGTATAGCGAAATATACAAACGCATGATGAAACTTTATCAAAACTTGCCTAAAATATTTTAGAATTTGGGACGAAACGCTAGATTAATCTCAATATTTGTTATCTTTCTAAGGATTTCATGGTCACTAATAAATTTTGGAAATGCGATCAAATATCTATTTTAGACATTTTCATTTAGCTTATGCTTTTTTTCCGCAAGTTTTTTAGAATAACTTTATATGTACGTGATTGAAATTTAAAAAATGCGACTTCAGATATTCATGTCTAAAGTGTGCTCTTGTGAATATCAAACATCATACAGTTTTACATGAAATTTGATATAATTTGTCAAGACTAACTTTGAACACTTTTAATTAAAATTGTAAATTTGACAAAATCAAACTTCAAGCATTTTTAATTAAGATTTTACCCAAACTAATCAAGGCTAAACTCAAATAATGTTTATTAAAGTTATGATCTTAACGAGGTCAAACTTAAAATATTTTTACCTAAAATTATAAAGACCAATGTTACTTAAAAATAAAAACTTTACTATAAGTAAATTAAATGAAAGAGCAAAATTATAAATGAATTAATCAGAATGACACAACTGATAGTGAATTAGAAGTGCAAATGTGCAAGATACGCATTCATCCCACACCACATCTAATTAAAAAAACATTGTTGAGATTTGTCTCGTTCTATGCTTGTACATGCCTAAATCTGAATCACCTCACTCATATTTAAAATCGAATTGTCCCACGTAAATCTAAATTCATATCGCTTTATTTCGTCCATCCCATTATCATTTCTATGTATATTTTCAAAAATAATTTAAAAAATCCTCAAATAGAGGATCATAATTGAACAAATACTCAAATGAAAAAATATTTTAAAATTATTTCTAATAGTACATAAGGAATATTTGATTTTTTATTTTCATATTTAAAAAATAAAAAACTTAGAATGAGAAGAAACTACGTGTTGTGTTTGTTCTTCTTTATTCTTATCTTTTATTGATGATAGCCACATAAGGCCATCACCAAATAGAACTTTGAGCAAGCCAAAATAAAAATGCTACCAATTGATAAATGCCAACAAAAAAAAATAAAGTCATTTTCATTCCTCTACCATTTGAATATACCAATTTATCTTTTTCCCTTTGTCACATGGAAGAGGAAGTGCTCACCATATACTAACATATGACCACTAATAGAAGGTTTTATCCTAAATCTTCCTACTATTCTCTTATGTTTGACGTCATAAGATTAAAGAATATTTTTATGCATTTAACATAACTATAATTTAGGATCATACGATTGAAATTTTTTTTTTATTTTCTTAAATTTCATGTCAAATCAAACTAAATCATTATTTTTTAAATTGAAGGAGTATATATTTTGATTTTATTTTTCCTTAGGCAATAAATATGTCACGCATATGTCGACACCATAATAATTAAATTGTTAATTAAAACAAAAGTAAAGAAAAATAAAGAACCTTTTAGTATGTCCTTAGAGTAAAAGTGAAAGTCATACCCTAATTGTAGGATAAAGTAATTTATTAGTAAAGTGACTAATATATGCATTGCCAAATTGGTTAGGGCGAGACTTCGCTGCTTTATTTGAAATAAATTAAATATATTAAAATATATTTTGATGATGTGAGTGAGTAATTTTGACTTTTATTTGAAATAAATCACTTAATTGTCATATTTAGAAATTAAAATACTTTACAAAACATACAAATTAAAAGTTTTTTTTTTTATGATGATTAAATTGGTCATCATTTTGCACGCAACTTTAAAGGATTTCTTGGCATGCATAGTGCCAAAGTTCCAATTTTTAATATTTTCTTCCCAAATTAATTATCAACTATGATTTGACATATTCATCAAAAATTACTTACTAAACACTAAATTAAGTTCGATTTAGTTTTTGGTTAGTCTTGTTTCATTTTTAAAAATAATCATAGCACTTCAAAATGCTTTATTTGAGATAAAATTTTAACTAACTAATTTGTACAAATAAGAAAATTGGGAAATTTAAAATAAAATTTGTATAACTTTTATCATTTTTTTTATTTAACCAATAATGCATGGTGAAAACCTCAATAGAGAGGGAATATCCAAATTCCAAACATAGTAATTTGAATCTATAAAACAAGCCAAGCCATAAATTATTTTCAACCAAAAGATAAAATTATCAAAATAACCAAAAAAAATATACACTAATTAATTCACATTTTATAGTCAACACTGGGACACCCCAAGACTTTTCTCTCTTTTCATTTTGGTCCCCATGACGTCATTTACCGGCGAGAAATCATCTAAATCCAACGGCTGTGATTAAATCTTCTCCAATTTCTCAGCTTTAACCACCGGATTCGCCTTAGCAATGGCTTCTCTCCCCATAGATTTGAAATCGAACGAGCAGCCATGGATCTCCGGGTACCTGTGTGTCCCACAAAACGTGATCCCACATCTACACTTGAACCCGGTCAATCCCACTTTCTTCCTACAAACCGAACACCGGTTGGGCTGCGTAGCCACCGGTTGGATCACCGCCGTCACAACCTCCAATTTTTCCTCGACAGCTGCCGATTCCGGCAGCACGAGTACCGATGAGCTCGCGGATGGAATCGGCAGGTGCGGAGGAAAGAGAGAATCAATAGGTTTATTTTGTCCCCCTTTTAGATAAACTTCATGGTAACATTTGGAGCAGAAATTTTGGGTTGTTGGGCTACCAAAGAAACCACAATTGTTAGCGCATAATATATGTCCTTCTGGTGCCTCACATCCATGTTCTTCCGCCATAATTATCTTTTCGATATCAATTAAAACAATAAAATTGAATATTGGAAAGCAAATGAAGAAAACAAGTAGATAAATAGAGAATAAGAGGAAGGAGACAAAAGAAAGAAAGAGAGAAATGAGAGAGGAATTTAATAATGAAAATGGTGGCAAATCATTAGAGAAGGATAATAAAGAAATATGTTAAGAACAGGCTGGAAGAGGCAAAAAAGAGGATGAAGATGATACTTATTTTTTATTGGGAGAGGAACTTAGCAAATGAAGGGAAGCCAAGAAATTTGGTTAGGAGGAGTAATTGGGTGGTGGGGAAGGACATGTGGCTAGAGAATTGTGGTTTGAGGTCAGAGGTAATTGAAAGTTCTATTTTATTTTATATAAGTGATGCTAAGACAATTAGTAGTTGCTTCAATAATAAATATTTTTCACTTTCAACCTAAAAAAAATGTGAGTTTGAATCATCAAAGGGCCAAAAAGAATGGAAGCTTCGAGAGAAAGAGGTAGAAAAGAAATTCTTTTCTTTTATAATTGATAAGTCCTTTACCTCAATCACAGCCTTCTAAACTCGGTGAATAATGGGTCCATCTCTTTATCCTTCTCCACTTTCTAAACTCGGTGAATAATGGGTCCATCCCTTTATCCTTCTCCACTTTCTAAACTCGGTGGATAATGGGTCCATTCATTTATCCTTCTCCACTTATTAAATATTTGTGAGACTTGAACTTGTGACATTAGCCACAAATCCTCCACCCTTTGCCACTTGGGCTTCGCCCTAGAACATAGAAAAGTAATTAACATATGATAAAGAATTTCTATATGAATAATCAGTTCATTTAGACTTTTAAATAAATTTTTTTCTATTTATCGTTAATTATGTCACTAAAAAATAAGTGGCAAGCTCTATTATGATCATTGATTGTCCTCAAATTTCATTTTTGCAAATTCATTATTAAGATAGTTCTTTGGAAGAATGGGATTAATGACCTACAATATTACAAATCTCAATTTAATTACTCTATATATTTGATTATCATTCTTGAGAGACTTCTCTAGTTATGGGATGGTAAAGAAAGATGAAATGTGAAAATTAATTAAAATTACTATTTTTAGAATTTATTTGGACAAAAAAAATAAATCTAGTGGTTGTAAAAAAAAATCTTCTCTATCATTCTAGATATTATGTAAAATAATATATTGCTAGATTGATGAGTTATTAGACATATTTGACTCAAATTTTGAAAAGCTTTTGTAGCATAATCTTAAATCCAATTCATAAATAATTTAATCAATCAAAATATGTCGCCCTTTCATTTTATACATAATAACTTCAAAACACAAATATGCACGACTACAAAAAACTTAATATATGTAATGAATACCTAAATAAACATATAGTTTTTAAAATAAATAAGTTAAAATTGTCAAATAAATATATTTTATATGTGTTCAAATACTTAAATGATCATATATCAAATATTTAAATAAATTTTTAATTATAAATTTGAGGACTAATGATATATTCTATTGGAGACAAGAACTAGGACATGGAGATGGGTAGTGGGTTATGTGTTAGGTTAAGTTGAATGGGTTAAGTTATGGGGATGAATGTCATTATTGTCCTATTGGCTATTGTGCAATTAATTTTTAATTAAGAATATTAAATTTGAATTGCCTTCATAATAAATTACATGTAAAGCTTTAATATAAATTCATTTAATCTGACTTTAATATACATACCAAACACTTAAATAATAAATTAATATTTGCTTAAGAGTACATTAGTCTGTCCTTTTTCTTCTTTGTCAAAAGGTCCCCACTAGCCATTTACTTTTTCTACATTTAAAAAAAATGGCTACAAAATGTGAATATTAATATTAGTAATAAATATACTTCACTTTAATTTATCTATAGAATTTAAATTTGATACACAATTTAAAAAAATAATTTAATTTTATAATTTTATAATACTGAATTAAATATATATAATAAAATTGAAATATTTTTTAAATTTTATAATTTTAAATAATTAAATAAAAATCATCAAAAAATACTTTGTAAAAAATAAATCAAAAAGGAAATAACACAAATTAAAATAAAAAAGTATTATAAATTATAATGGACTATGAAAGAAAAATTAGATAAAGGGATCTAGCTTAATCATGACAAAGTGAAGGAATAAATGCTCAACTTTGTATTATTAATAATGTTTATACAAAAAAATTTATTAAAGAGATTATCAAAATCCTGTTATTATCTTTAATTTTTTTTAAAAAAAATACTGAAAATGGGAGTCACTGTCTGGTCAGTTTATACAAATTAATTTTGTCTTTTGGTATAAAATTGACTTTCATTTTCTTTGGGGCGTGGGGTGGGAGGGTGTGGGGGTGGCGGGGGTGATGGGTGGGTTCTTCTAGAAAGTGAAAAAAACATACTGTTGGATTTTTAAAGATAACTAGTTTATGGGATCGTGCGTTGCACGTTTGTCCACTAATTAATAAAAAATTATGACAATGTGATAGTGTATTTTCAATCTAGCAAGAAGTATGTAAAACTAAACAAGATAATATAATATCTAACGATAGGAATATATTGATGAATTTCTACTCTAAAATGAATAAATGCATGTAAGTACTCTTAACAGAATTACC
>JBCEWC010008366.1:0-20076 GCA_038996855.1 Solanum aculeatissimum | reverse complement strand
TCTCTCAACAAGCCATTGGTTGTACCACACTTGTGCCACATCCTTAAGTTGGTAAGCCGCTAACTCCGCCTTCTCCTACGAACCCACACCCATAATCATTAACACCTTGGTGAGTTCATCAATGAACTCTTGAGCATCCTCGTTAACCTTAGAGCCAAAGAACTCTAGAGGGTTCATACTGGTGAAATCCCTCATCCTTGAAGCCGGAGTACCTAAGTTCATGGGATTCAGCGGATGGGCTTGGTTGGCCACAACTTGGGCCAACATGGATACCATATTCCTGAACTCAACATGGGACACCTGCTACTTTACCGGTGCCCGAGGAGTTTATTCCTCAATTTCGAGAGCTAGACAGGGAAGGGGAGTTCTTCTGGGAAGCATATTCTGAAAGAGCGACAAGAATACCAAAGATTAGAAAGGACTATCGTAACAACTTATGGCACATTATAAGGAAGAAATAAAATGAGAAAAATTCCTAAAACAACATCATAGCCTCTTGTTCATAGACATGGCGCGCATCACACCCAAGAACAAGACTCTAATTAACGTGACATATTAGAATCCGAGGATCATTACAAACCTAGGGCTCTGATACCATCTTTTTCACGATCTGGAAGGGGGCCTAGATGTGACATGGAGAAAGAGAACCCAAAAGTCCTCGATCAAGCCATCGTAGCATCATCAGACATATCATCGGTTCAGAAGTGCAGAAGTAAACACATAACACATAAGCTCTAAGGGAAACGGGGCTTTGGACTAAAGCTATGGGGATATTGCTGGTAATGGGATGAACATGAATCGCATAGCACATAACAATTATCTCTAAAGGGCGGGTAAGTAGGACTCAAGATATGAGGGCATTCCAGGTTAGGGGACTTTCCACATAAGCACATAGTCAACACAAAATCCCACCATCAATTCATAAGCATAATCAAATACCATTTCCATAATCAAAGCTCATAAACCATAATATCTCAATAATCATAATGTCCAAACACTACAATCTAACATACAAGAGTTTAATTTGTCCAACAACCCTCTACATAAGATAATCGGGGCTTTGACATAGTTTGAGGCTTACCCTCAATACATAAGTAAAGAAAAGTAAAAGCAATACTAGCTAGATAGAAAGTGACTATTGCCCCTCAAAAAAAGGGCTCACCACTAGCAATAGGCGTCAAGATGATCACACGTTCTCCGGTGGAATATAGAAGTCATATCCAGTTCCTACATGGTTAGAACATGTAGACAAAAGTATGGATTAGCACAATAAAACACTAAGTATGCGGGCATGAAAATGCATATGCACATGAACCCTCGTGAAACCCTTTAACACTTGGAAAATTTCCAAACCCTGTAGCCCTATCCACGAGCCTTGTCCATGAATCATGGATTAACCATTAGACGTGAGCTGGGCTCGTGAATTGGCCCTAAACTTTTTTAGTTCTACTTTTTTTGCAATTTCTAACCTTCAGCTAACTGACCTTGCCAAATTAGCCAGTAAGTCCCCTTCCATCTCCTCATTTTTCTTGACCTTCCATACATTATATATCTTATTTAAGCTCCCTTTAAGTCTCTCCAATGCTTTATTCTTCATAAACACCACTTATAGTCCTTGGAGATCCTTGGCTTGACTCCATGTGAATGGTCTTGATAGGTATGAGCTAGTAGTCATGCTCATGAATTGCCCATGAGGTGTTCCTATGTTATTTGTGAGAAAGAAGGATGAGTCATATCAAATGTGTATTGTAACACCCCAGAAGTTTGAAGATCATATCAAGGACATAAGTTTGAATTTGGTTACTGGAATGGAACCACAAGACTGAAGTACAAGTCATGGTTTATTTCACGGGCCGTAGATAGGACTCATGGAATGGGGTTTGACTTGGGAAAAATTTTGAAGTCAGGAAAGAAAGTATGAGAGTGGTTTATGGATCATGGCTAATTTTATGGATCGTAAAAGTGTTCATGGTTTAAGGGACTGAGTTAATGGGTTTTGGATCTTGATTTACGAATGATAAAAGGAGTCATAATTTTAATTACAAACCGTAGAAGGTGCCTATAGATAGAAGATCAGAAGGTGGAAAAATATATATAACTTGAGTTCTACGAGACATAAACTATGTGTCGTTATTTCATTTATGGCCCGTAAATGGGCATTCATAGTTTAGTCCATCCAATTTAATAAATGGATTTTTGATATATTTCCATCAATTTTATTTCTAAACAATGCTTTTTAAGCGTATGTGATCCCTAAAATGTGCCTATACTACCCCTTTACCCTTCATTCCCAAATCATTCATCCCAAAAATTCTAATTCTCTCAAGTTCGTTCTTTCTCAAGTTCAAGAGAAGATCAAACCTAGGGTTTCAAGTTTCTCTTCTCAAATCAAGGTTCTTCCATTGATTTCTTACCAAGGTATGTGGAGTTTATCCATGGGTTTTTTAACACAAGGAGTCCTAATGAATTTTCCATTCAACTCTTTAATTCCAAGTATCCAATTCTTCATGGGTTTTATAGTTTTATTCCAAATGCTTATATTATGAATCTAATGATGTTAGTTAGCCTATATTATTATAAAATAATGTTTAATTTTATGGGAAGAATGTTATGTCTTGAATTCTAATATTATGAAAGTTAGGATTTTAGAGATATTTGATGAGTTTTCTAAATTTGATTCTAAATTGATGGATTCTATTACCTATATGCATGAAACACCATAAACTAAGTTGTTTTACTTGAAATTTCATGAATTTATTTGAGGTATCTTTGCAAGCTAATGTCACGATCCGAAAAGGGGCCTAGATGTAACATGGCAAAAGAGAATCCGAAAGTCCTCGATCAAGCCATCATAGCATCATCACACACATCATCGGCTCGAAAATGTGAAAGTAAACA
Source organism: Solanum aculeatissimum (assembly GCA_038996855.1). Lineage (NCBI taxonomy): Eukaryota > Viridiplantae > Streptophyta > Magnoliopsida > Solanales > Solanaceae > Solanum > Solanum aculeatissimum. The sequence continues at coordinate 17,178 of JBCEWC010008366.1, read as the reverse complement.
CATAACACATAAGATCTAGGGGGAACGAGGCTTTGGACTCAAGCTATGGGGATGTTGCCGGGAATGGGATGAACATGAATCACATAGAACATAACAGTTATCTCTAAGGGGCGGGTAAGTAGGAATCAAGCTATAGGGGCATTCCGGGTGAGGAAACTTTCCACATAAACACATAATCAACACAATCTCAAACATTAAGCCATAAGCATAATCAAATATCATTTCCACAATCAAGGCTCATAAATCATAATATCTCAATAGTCATAATATCACACAAAATACAATCCAACGTACAAGAGTTTAGTTTGTCCGACAAGCCTCTACATATGATAAGCGGGGGCCTCGACATAGTTTGAGGCTCACCCTCAATACATAAGTAAAGAAAAGTAATAACAATATTAGCTAGATAGAAAGTGGCTATTGCCTTTGAACAAAAGGGCTCACCACGAGCAATAGTTTTCAAGATGATCACAGGTCGTCCGGTGGAAGATAGAAGTCGTCTCTGGTCCCTACATGGTTAGAACATGTGCACTAAGTATGCGGGCATACAATGTATATGACAACATGGTATGACCAAACAACATGATAAGGGGACAAGTGATACAAAAGGAATGCACGTAGCCAAAGAGTATATAACAATATGCTATGCCTTGATGCATGAGATGTAATCCTACAATCATAATATAGCGGGGATGTAACCTCAACCGACCACGGATGAGACCCGAGTGAGCTACTACCCGGATCCAGACTACTTGCCAAGTAGATCCCTAGTCAACCCTTCATCAAGGGGATACATAACAAGTCAATCCCTATCTAGGGAGATAACCCATGGTGGCACATGGAACCCATGGTGGCACATGGTTTGACGAAAAAGAGTATGGACCCTTGGAGATAGTCTACCCCAACTTCAATCCCTCGGTACTAAGTCTCATCCCACGAGAATACACATATATACATGCAACTTCAAATCGGAGGACTTACATTCCTTTCACAATCATGCATCATTAGTTAAAACCAAAACCATGGATAAAACCATATTCATGCTTAGGCTAAAAGCCAACAAGAGTTTCCAAAAATCGTTTCCATATCAATGCAATAAGAGTAGCCTATCTACATAGCTTATCATATCAAGCCTTCAAAACATATCAAAGTGGTGCAAGCAGCCAAAATGCTCAAAGAACCATAACAGAGAGACTATGTGATCACAAGCCTTAACATAACATATCATAACAAGAAGGCCATGCCCTTACAAGAGTTTCATCATAACAAATCTTCAATGCATATGCCATGAATGAGGAGCAAGTGCATGGGTAATGGAGATTCAACCTTAAATCACAATTCAGTAGGTAATTCAACATATGTCATGAGAAAATCCACATTCAAAACATAATGCAATTTACCCATGCATGATTAAATCATTAGGGGACACGCACATTGATCCTTCAAGAGTTTCCATGAACTTCATAAAATTCAAACTAAAATCATCATTAATTCACCAAATTTCTACAGCCCACAATCCAATGCAATGAAATACATCAAAATTAGAAGAACCCATAACTTAAAGAAACTTTAAATCATAAAATTAAAGAGTAGAGTTCTTGGGTCTTCATGGATGAAAGGGAATCCATGAATCAAACCCACATACCTAGAGATTAACCACCAGAATTGAAGAATTTAGCAAGTAAGATGATCTTCCTAAATTTTCTTCAAGCTTTCAACAATGGAGGTCAAGAGAATTCATGAAATTTTGGAGAGGGTTCAAGAGTGTTTTGATGAGTAAAATAGGATTAGGGTTTGAATTTAGGGGTTTAGGGGATTTTAGGGAAGTTAAAAGAGTCATAGGATTAAGCAAATTTACGAAATTACCATTAATGAAGCGGACTAATCACTGAAACATAGTTTCACATGAAAGGCCACAGTTAGCCATGTACTTGTACACGGTCCGTGTACTGGACCGTCTAACATGACTTGGCCTCGACTTCGACTCGAACTCTCGGGGGACTTTCTGGAACACTTCATGGAGGGACTCACGGATCGTGTGGCTACACACAAACCGTGCACTAGTTCGTGGAGCCACAATTGGCCCAGAGTCTAGCCCCAAAATCTTGCCAAGTCTCTGCCCCACTTCACGGGACCCCTTACGGGCCGTGAAGTGGTTCATGGACCATGGGGTGGTCCGTGAGACTTTCCTTGGTCCATGGATTGGACCCAAACCCTTGGGAGCTCACTTGATCCATCCATGGACTGTGGACCACCAAACGGTCCGTGGTTTGGTCCTTAATCCATTTCCAGAACCTTGTTTCCAGCGTTCTTCGAAATACGGATAGTCTCACTATTTTGGCCGTAACTTTCTCATACAAACTCTGAATTAAGTGAAACCAATTTCTTTGAAACGATAACGTAAAGAGGTTCAATTTGATATATAGTATCCCACACAGTTCATCTCGTTAAAAGTTATGACATCTCAATGTATACTTCCCAACTGGCCTCACAATGTCACCAAGCGATCCGTTTTGAATCCGGCCACTTAAATACAACCCATGGCTACCAAAATTTAACCATGACCAGTCCAACACTATCGAAGACCAACCATCAAGAAGTTTGAAAATTTTCAGGTCGTTACATCATCTCCTTCTTGGGAACATTCATCCTCGAATGAGCTAAGACAACGACTTGAGGACATCAATCAAAACAAGAGATATTCTAACCATAACTCAAGAGATCATGCATCATATCAAAAGTCTTTCAAAACGCATGTCAAAATATCATTTCAATCACTTTCGTGCTCATGAATTCATACAATGTCATGAAACTCAAGAAACAAAGAATTGAGACAAGAAAAGGATAGAACCTAGTACCTTATTCTAGAGTAGATTGGAAGAGGTAAGGATATCGCTCCATCATGTCCAACTCCACTTTCCACATTGAATTCTCTACATCTTGATTCCTCCAAAGTACCTTGACCAAAGCTACCTCTATATTGCGAAGCCGCTTCACTTGTCTATTCAAAATCTCAACCGACACCTCTTCATAGGTCAAGTTCTCTTTAATCGTCACACCCTCCAAAGGTGTAATTGCCTTAGGGTCACCAACCAACTTCCTCAACATAGATACATGGAAAACCGGATGAATAGAACTCATGTCCAATGGTAAATCCAACCTATATGCTACATTGCCAACCTGTTACATAATCTCATAAGGTCCGATGTACCTAGGGCTCAACTTGCCCGTTTTGTCAAAATGCATTATGCTCTTCATGGGGGACACCTTCACATACACCCAATCACCAACATGAAATTCAATGTCCCTCTTCCTAATATCCGCATACGACTTTTGGTGACTTTGGGCCATCTTCAACATTTCTCGAATCAACTTCACCTTTTCAATAGACTCGACAACCAAATCCGGGCCTAGCAAAGCCCTCACCTATTTCGAACCAACCAACTGGAGACCTACATCTCTACCATACAAAGCCTCAAAAGGAGCCATACCGATGCTAGCATGAAAGCTATTGTTGTAAGCAAACTCGATGAGAGGTAGATGGTCATCCCAATTTCCTTTGAACTCCAATACACAAGCTTTTAGCATATCCTCCAAGGTTTGAATTGTCCTTTCGGCTTGCCTATCAGTTTGAGGATGAAATCCGGTGCTGAACTTCACCTTAGTACCAAGTCCCTTTTGAAAGGACCTCCAAAAGTGAGAAGTAAATTGAGCACCACGATCCGATATGATAGACCTTGACATACTATGCAACCTCACCAATTCCCGGATATACACCTTAGCATACTGCTCAGCACAATAGGTAGTATTGATCAGTAAGAAGTGAGCCGACTTAGTCATTCTATCAACCACAACCCATATGGAATCAAATTGTCTCCGAGTACAGGGAAACCCAACCACAAAGTCCATATTCACATCTTCCCATTTCCAAGTAGGAATTTCAATATCTTATGTCAAGCCACCGGTCCTTTGATGTTCCACCTTCACGTGTTGGCAATTTTGACACTCTGATACAAACTTAGCCACGTCCTTCTTTATACCATGCCAGCAATACAACTCTTTCAAATCTCGGTGCATCTTGGTAGATCTCGGATGAATAGAGTATTGTGAATTTTGAGCCTCTTTCATGATGATTTCCCTCAAGCCATCCACATCCGGAACACATAAACGGTCTTGGTATCGAAGTTTACCATCTCCCCCTTGGGAGAAAACCTCAATCTTGCCATCGGCAACCAACTTCTTCAACTCTACCAAGGAAGGATCTAAATCTTGTTTAGCCTTAACATCAATTACCAAAGAGGACTCGGATGTACCTTGCACAAGGATTCCACCATTGTCGGATTCGGCAAACCTCACACCCAACCTAGACAAATGGTGCACATCCTTTGCTATCTCTTTCTTTCCCTCATCCACGTGTGTCACACTTCCCATGTAGAGTCAACTAAGAGTATCCGCCACAACATTAGCCTTATTGGGGTGATAAAGGACACTCATATCGTAATCTTTAAGAAGTTCCAACCATCTTCTTTGCCTCAATATAAGGCCCCTTTGGGTGAACACATATTGTAAGCACTTATGATCAGTGAAGACATCCACATGCACCCTATACAAATAGTGCTGCCAAATTTTCAAAGCAAATACTACCGCCGCTAACTCAAGATCATGAGCTAGATAATTTTGTTCATGCACCTTCAATTGTCAGGAAACAAAAGCTATCACCTTATCATGTTGCATAAGCACACAACCCAAACCAATACATGATGCATCACAATAAACCACAAATCTGTCTAATCTATTTGGCAAGGTCAAAATCAGAGCCGATGTGAGTCGATCCTTCAAAGTTTTGAAGCTCTTCTCACATTCATTAGTCCACACAAACTTGGCCTTCTTTTGAGTAAATTTGGTCAATGGAGACGCTATAGAGGAAAACCCTTCAATAAACCTTCTATAATACTGGCCAAACCAAGGAAACTTCTAATATCTGAGGGAGTCAATGGTCTAGGCCAATCCCTCACGCTTCGGTTTTCTTAAGATCAACCTTGATGCCATCACCGGACATCACATGATCAAAGAAGTCAACTTCTCCCAATCAAAACTAACACTTGCTAAATTTGGCATACAATTGCTTTTTTCTCAAAGTTTGGAGAACCGACTTCAAATGAACCATATGCTCTTATTCACTACGGGAGTCGATTAAAATATCATCAATAAAGACCACCACAAAATTATCAAGGAACGACTTGAACAATCAATTCATAAGATCTATAAACACCGCCGGAGCATTCGTCAACACAAATGATATCACCACAAATTCAAAATGACCATAACGAGTCCGAAAAGCAATTTTCAAAATATCACACTCCCTCACCTTCAATTGGTGATAACCTGAACGAAGATATATCTTGGAGAAATGAGTAGCTCCTTGAAGTTGGTCAAACAAATCATCAATCCTAGGCAGCGAGTACCTATTCTTAACGGTCATCGTGTTCAATTTCCTATAATAAATACACATCCGGAGAAACCCATCCTTCTTCCTTTCAAACAACACCGGAGCACCCCAAGGTGAAATGCTTGGTCTAATATACCCCTTTTCTAACAAATCTTTCAATTGGTCTTTCAACTCCTTCAACTCCACCGGGGCCATACAGTAAGGAGGGATAAAAATAGGTTTAGTATCCGGAAGAAGGTCTATACCAAAATCCACTTCTCTATCGGGAGGAATATCGGGCAAGTCCTCAGGAAACACATCGGGAAACTCTTTTACTACCATAACCGATTCAAGCCTAGATGACTTACCCTCCGTATCTCTAACCCACACAATATGATAGATTCACCCTTTACAAATAATCTTTCGGGATTTGAGGTAGGAAATAAACCAACCCTTAACCACGGAATCACTACCCTTCCACTCCAACACGGGTTCATTAGGAGCATGGAACTTGACTTGCCTAGTTCTACAATCAATTGAGGCATATGATGCATGCAACCAATCCATCCCAAGAATGACATCAAAATCATACATTTCAAGTTCTACAAGGTCACTGAGGAACACTTTATGAATCACTAACACGGGACAACCACAATACACATTTCGAGCAAAAATGGAATCACCCGCGGGAGTATACACCGAATAAGGTTCCCTTAAGGTTTTCAAACTCACACCAAATTTAACAGCCAACAGAGGAGTTACAAAAGATAATTTGCACCCCAATCAAGTAAAGCATATACATCAAAATTAAAGATTTTTAACATATCAGTCACGACGTTCGGAGAGTCCTCCACCTCTTGGAGGGCATGAAGAGTGCCACCAACTAGGGCCTTTGGTTGTCCTTGATCATCGTGAGCAACTTGGTCCTTCTTCACATTCTTTGGGCAATTTGAGATTTTGTGGTCCAAGCTACCATATCCGAAGCAAGCACCCGTGTCCCTTCTACATTCACCCGCATGGTTTCCCTGACATTGACCACAACGAAGAAACCAGGGATCACCCACAACTTGTGCCTTAGAAGGAGGCACCTTAGGATTGGCAAATCTCATATTCGAACCTTGGCCTTGTTGGAAACGACCAAATCCACCACTACGTTTGACATTGGAGAACCCACTATCAAGCTGGGCCTTCTTAGCTTCGTGCACCCTCATCTCCTTTAGCTTTTCACCCTCGATTTATTTGGCGTAAGTCATGAGTCGCGAGATGTTCATATTCCTAATAAGCACGGCCGTTCGGCACTCCTTCACAACCAAATCTGATACACCCGAGATAAACTTGTGCATTCTTGCATGGGGATCCGACAAAAGCATGGGAGCATATTTGGAAAGCTTAGTGAACTTAAGGGCATAATCTCTCACTGTCATGTTACCTTGTCGGAGATTTATGAACTTAGTGATCTTAGCCTCCCTAAGCTCAAGACGAAAGAACCGATCAAGGAAGGCCATATTGAATTCCTCCCATCCAACCTTAACATCCACCATTCTCTCAACAAGACATTGGTTGTACCACACTTGTGCCACATCTTTAAGTTGGTAAGCCGCTAACTCCGCCTTCTCCTCTGACCCAACACCCATAATCGTCAACATTTTGGTGAGTTCATCAATGAACTCTTGAGCATCTTCATCAACCTTAGAGCCAAAAAACTCCGGAGGGTTCATACTAGTGAAATCCCTCACCCTTGAAGCCAGAGTACCGATATTCACGGGATTAACCGAATAGGCTTGGTTGGCCATAACTTGGGCCAACACGGATACCACATTCCTGAATTCCGCATGGGACACCTGTTCCTCTACCGGTGCCCTAAGAACCTGTTCCTCAATTCAGGGAGCCTGACGGGGAAGGGGAGCTCTTCTGGGAGGTATATTATGAAAGAGCGACAAAAGTACCAAGAGTTTAGAAAGAAATTATTGTAACAACTTATGGCACAACATAAGGAAGAAATGAAATGAGGAAAATTCCTAAAATATTGTCATAGCCTCTTGTTCATAGACATGGAGCGCATCAGACCCATGAACAAGACTTTAATTGACACGGTATATTGGACTCCGAGGATCATTACAAACCTAGGGCTCTGATACCATCTTTGTCACGACCCGAAAGGGGGTCTAGATATGACATGGAGAAAGAGGACTCGAAAGTCCTCGATCAAGCCATCATAGTATCATCACACACATCATCAGCTCGAAAGTGCGGAAGTAAACACATAACACATAAGCTCTAGGGGGAATGGGACTTTGGACTCAAGCTATGGGAATATTCTCGGGAATGGGATGAACATGAATCACATAGCACATAACAGTTATCTCTAAGGGGCGGGTAAGTAGGACTCAAGATATGGAGGCATTCCGGGTTAGAGGACTTTCCACATAAGCACATAATAAACACAATCCTCAACATCAAGCCATAAGTATCATAAAATATCATTTCCACAATCAAGGCTCATAAATCATAATATCTCAATAGTCATAATATCCAAAAAATACAATCCAATGTACAAGAGTTTAGTTTGTCCAATAAACCTCTACATAAGATAAGCGGGGCCTCAAAATAGTTTGAGGCTCACCCTCAATACATAAGTAAAGAAAAGTAAGAACAATATTAGCTAGATAGAAAGTGGCTATTGCCCTTGAATAAAAGGGCTCAACATGAGCAATAGTTTTTAAGATGATCACACGTCGTCCGGTGGAAGATAGAAGTCGTCTTTGGTCCCTACATGGTTAGAACATGTAGACAAAGAGTATGGGTTATCACATAATATGTACTAAGTATGCGGGCATGCAATGCATATGATAATATGGTATGACTAAACAACATGACAAGGGGAGAAGTGATATGAAAGGACTGCACGTAGCCAAAGAGTATATAACAATATGCTATGCCATGATGCATGAGATGCAATCCTACAATCATAATATAGCGGGGATGTAACCTTAACTTACAACGGAGAAGACCCGAGCGAGCTACTACCCGGATACGGACTACTTGCCAAGTAGATCCCTAGTCAACTCTTAATCAAGGGGATACATAACAAGTCAATCCCTATTGAGGGAGATAACCCATGGTGGCACATGGTTTGACAAAACGTTGTATGGACCCTTGGAGATAGTCCACCCCGACTCCAATCCCTCGGTACTAAGTCTCATCCCACGAGAATACACATATATTCATGCAACTTCAAATCGGAGGACTTACATTCCTTTCACAATCATGCATCATTAGTCAAAACAAAAACCATTGATAAAACCATATTCATGCTTAGGCTAAAATCCAACAAGAGTTTCCAAAAATCATTCTCATAAACGTTTCCATATCAATGCATAAGAGTAGCCCATCTATATAGCTTATCATATCAAGCCTTCAAAATATATCAAAGTGGTACAAGCACCCAAAATGCTCAAAGAGCCATAACGGAGAGACTATGTGATCACAAGCCTTAACATAACATATCATAACAAGAGGGCCATGCCCTTACAAGAGTTTCATCATAAAATAATCTTTAATGCATATGTCATGAATGAGGAGAAAATGCATGGGTAATGGAGATTCAACTTTAAATCACAATTCAATAGGTAATTCAACATAAGTCATGAGAAAATCCACATTCAAAACATAATGCAATTTACCCATGCATAATTAAATCATTAGGGGACGTGCACATTGATCCTTGAGTTTCCATGAACTTCAAAAAATTCAAACTTAAATCATCATTAATTCACCTAATTTCTACAGCCCACAATCCAATGCAATGAAATACGTCAAAATTAGAAGAACCCATAACTTAAAGAAACTTAAAATCATAAAATTAAAGAGTAGGGTTCTTGGGTCTTCATGAATGAAAGGGAATCCATGAATCAAACCCACATACCAAGAGATTAACCATAAGAATTAAAATATTTATCAAGTAAGATGATCTTCCCCAATTTTCTTCAAGCTTTCAACAATGGAGGTCAAGAGAATTCAAAACATTTTAGAGAGGATTCAAGAGAGTTTTGATAAGAGAAATAGGATTAGGGTTTGAATTTAGGGGTTTAGGAGATTTTAGGGTAGTTAAAAGAGTCATAGGATTAAGACAATTTATGAAATTACCATTAATGAAGCGGACTAATCACTGAAACACAGTTTCACATGGAAGGCCACATTTGGCCGTGTACTGGACCGTTTAACATGACTTGGCCTCGACTTTGACTCAAACTCTCGGGGGACTTTCCGGAGAACTTCATGGAAGGACTCACGGACCGTGTGGATGCACACGGACTGTGTACTGGTCCGTGGAGCCACAATTGGCCTGGATTCCAGCCCCAAGCTTGCCAAGTCTCTGCCCCACTTCACGGGACCCCTCATGGGCCGTGAAGTGGCTCACGGACCGTGGGATGGTCCGTGAGACTTTACTTGGTCCATGGCTTGGCCCCCAACCCTTGGGAGCTCACTGGAACCATCCACGGACACCCACATGGACCGTAGACCACCAAACAGTCCGTGTTCTGGTCCTTAACCCATTTCCAGAACCTTTTTTCCAAACTCTGAATTGAGTGAAACCAGTTGCATTGCGAATATAACTCAAAGAGATTTAGTTTGATATATAGTATCCTACACAGTTCATCTCATACTAAAAGTTATGATATCTCAAAGTACACTATCCAACCGGCCTCATAATGTCACCAAACGGTTCATTTTGAATCCGGCCACTTAAATACAACCCATGGCTACCAAAATTTAACCATGACCAGTCCAAAACTATCTAATACCAACCATCAAGAAGTTCAAAAATATTTGGGTCGTTACAACTAATTTGGGGGTTATGAAGATTATGATATGGGTTCCTGAAATTGTCTTTTAAATTGATGAATCCTACTACTCTTATACATGAATAACTAGTAATTTACATGATTCCATGACTATTTATGATTTTTTGTTACTTATAGAATCTTACATTATGAAGTTGATGGAGGGTTGCTTGATTTTACTCAAATTCATACTTTCTATATTGTTATTGTATATTAATCAAGTCCAAATCATATGAATTGGTTCATTGGCTCATGTATCCTATTGATTTCAAATAATGAGTTTGTGAATTGGTTTATGGATTACCTCAAGTATGGTTTATTTGTCATTGATACATATGAGTATGCATATTTTCTTCATGTTTCAAGATCTTAAAGCTAATTTACATGTATTATTGCATTGCATCATGAAATATCCGATGATATGACATGCTCCTAGGATAGCATTGAAGTCAAGAATGAATAAATGATTTAAATATGAGTTCTCTCACCTAACTATGATTATGAGATAATGATAGCCCATTAGTAGAGGCATAGATAAGATCAAGAGCTATCCTTGTGATGACAATTAATGTTCTAAATGCTTATGAGATAAGTTAGTAGAACATATGTTTCATGCTTATGAATATTCCATGTGAGTTTTACTTAGAACTGAGTAGACCTTGGATGAATACAGAAGCTCCCCATTAGAAGAGGCATGAAACCATAAGTGGAATCCCGTTATCCTATAATTATGTGCCGCCATAGGAAATAGGGGTCACTCGCCAGTAGAGGTTGATTTTTAAACCTCCCATTAGTAGAGGCTTGCTCACTAGTTTGCTTTAGTGGATCCACTTAGGCATCAAGGAGGTCACCCTGGCCAGTGATCTCCCCCTTCTTCCTATGTAGGGGAAACATCATGACTCCATGGTTTAGATCACATGGTTTATGTTGGATAAAAGTTTCTCTCACATATGTTTATGGTTCCTTGTTACTACTAATGATATTCTTCATAAAGGTATATGTTTTTCTCTTCAAGTATGCAAGGTGTTCTCTATTATGATTACTAATGTCTTATTCATAGTAAGATGACCCTTTCCTTAAAGAAATGCTTAGTTTCTCTAAAGGTATTACTATTTTACTTATTCCTAGCAGCTTATGTTTTTCATTATTCTAAGTTCAAGTGATTTATCATTCATTCAAATAAGTGTACATTATTTTCCACATACATTATCATATATTCCATATCTTAAATGATGTCTTAAGGATCATATTGTTTGCTAGCTCTTGACATGTACCCTGTTGCATTGCATACCTGTATATTAGTATATTTAAAGTACTAACACATACTTTTGCTGACATGATTTAACCATGTAGGATATAATGCTCCTTCTCCATGTGGCTAACTTTGGATTGTTGAAGATGAGAGTTGATGAGTCCTCTAGTTTAGGGACAATATCCTAGTTTATTTCATAATGGTTGTATTATGATTTTTGAATTATCTAATAACATTTCTTTTGCTACATTTTACTTGAGGGTGAGCTTGAATATGTGTTAGCCCCCACCAAGTCCATGCTAGAGGTATTGTTGGAAAAAGTATTAAGAATATATGTTTTAAATTTCCTTTATGAATTTTATGTTGATTCTGCCTTAGCCCCACCTCCCTTTTAAAATTTTCTTTTATTTATGTTCAATCTCTATGAAATGCTTGATGTATGCTAAGAGGCTTGGGTGATGTGTGATGCGTGTATAACTTAGACTTATTTATTTCTCTTTTCTTATAATTTTGTGTTGTTAATTTAATTATTGGAGGATAATTATGCTTTGAATGGTGTGAATATCAGGTACATATGCTTTGGATTGAGTTTTTCCAGGACGAATGGAGATTGGAACTTGATTGGAGCAAAAATAAGCTTAAACTGAAGAAAATTGTACCTGACAACATTTACTCTTTGTGAATGCAGTCTTCAGGTCCGCGAACGCGGAGCACTGGGAAACTATAAGGCGCAAACGTGCCAATCTAAAGTGTATAGGCAGAGTAGCAGGAGAACATACTCCATGAGCGCAAACTTCTTACGAACAAACGTGGAGTGTTAATATAAGTTGACCTCTATGAACGCGGTCAAAGCTCCGCGAATGCAGAGTACTAATATGACCAGTGTTAGGGCTGTTCCAAAATTTCACTATTTTAGTCTCAAATTAGATATACACGTACTCTCAACCTTTGTTTTATAGACGTTTGATTCCTTCATTAATGTTCGTATGAATTAGTAGAGAAGAAACACACCCTATATTAGATTTTGAGTTTTGGGTAAGGATTTTGAGCAAGTTTTCTACAATTGCTTCAGTGTATTGAAAATTGTGGGATTCCATTGTAAAATCTTTCACTCACTCTTTCTTTCCTTGTTCTGAAATTCAATTTATTGAAGCTTTGATGTTAATTTTGTTTATGGGTATTGATTGAATCTCTTTCTTTCATGCTTAGTTGATTATTTACGAGCAAATCAAGTGGGTTTCTCCCTAAATTTCTTTGATTGAGTTCAATTGATTTATGGGTTCATTCTTACTTTCATGTTTAACTTATGATTTGAGGTCGCGAATGTAGCACCTCTCATGCGCCTCAAATTTTTTTTTCCTTATAAGTGTACTTTTCTAATATCTTAAAATCCGTGCATAATTTTACAAATCCGACTTCATATTCAGTTTCAGGTGGCAAAATTATGTAGAAAAGGATGGTCTTTGATTTTAAGATGACCCGTAGCAAAAAAATAATTTTCTTGGTGTTCGGGGCTTATCCAGAAAAGTGTGCGACTAGTCTGTGTCGCAGACTTGTCGCCCACTAGAGTAAAAAAGGGCCTAAACTCATTCCTCAGTCAAAACAGGAGAGAAATTGAATTTCGTGCAAAAATGAACTACTCCACGACAAGTCCGCATCACAGATCTATCTCTCTTTAGGTCAAAAAGTCCCTTAATTTAATGTTTCACTTAAGGGTAATTGCGTAATGACCCAATGTCTATATAGACTGGAATGCCTCTCTATTAAGCCATTTTTCAAGCCCCACAACACTTAAAACTCTCCCAAAATCCTACTAATTCCTCATAATCCCCTTATCCGAACTCAAGATTTTCAAGAAATTGCTTTGGATTTCAAGGACTCAATTCAAGCCCAAGTCTTCCATCAAGAAAAATTCCAAGTCTAAGGTATGTGGGCTTCATTCACGGGGATTTTCCAACCCCTGAAGTCAATCCTTTTTCTTTAATAAATTTCATGATTTTTAAGGTTGAATTCTTTATGGGTAAATCTTATTAAACATTATGAACACGATTTATGTTTGATTCTTCAAGTATTGATTTGGTTAAGCATGAATACTCATTAGGTGTTGATATTATGATGGATTTAATGATACTAAATCCATGCACCTCATGATTCTATTAAAGCTATGAAAGAACTTGTAAATTTTAGTTGTATTTCATGGCACCTAAAGTGGGGTTTTACTACGATATTGGTGGGTTGATTTGAATAGCTTCCAAATGAATTGATATTTACTTTTTCCATGTCTTATACTCTTAAATTGTATGGTTTAAGAATGTGTACCTATACCTACTATGTTTTGATCAAGTCATGTGGCAAGCTCCTATATTGATGAAAGTTTTATTGTAAAACATGTGGACTATGAATGTTATGAAACTTGAAGGCTATTATGCATGCTATGAGAGATAAAAATATTGTGAAAGTTATGAAGCACAATTTTGATATTATGAAGCTTTGATTTTGATGAGCTACTCTATGAAAGTATTATGACATTATGATGCTTTGCCTATTATGATTATAAGTATGATTTGATTATTCTTTGGGGATTGTGACGTAGCACCGAGCAAACCTTGGTAGGTAGCCATTGTCCCTTAACTATGTTACCACCAAAGGTTGTGAATTGCTTGTAACATGAATAACCGTAAAGGGGAAGTTCCTATAAGGTACATGCCACTTAATATCTAAAAAGGATGGTGCTCCTGTAAGGCTTCTACATTCTATTATTCGAAAAGGGGGGTGTTCTCATAAGGCTCATATTTTGTAATTTTTCAAAAAAGGGGAGTTCCCATAAGGTAAACAAAAAAAGGTATCGTTAACGTAAGGTATTTGTGAAATACTTTTCCAAAAAGTAGAGGTTCTCGTAAGGTGAGTGTTTGGTTTACCTTGGCAAAGTAGACCACTCCTATATTTGATGTGGAGTGAACACCAAGATTTCAAGTAGTAGCTCAGTTGGTCTTAATTTCCAGTTATGGTCCCTTCCTATCTAAGTACAACATGATTTACGATTTGTCTATCCTCATGCATGTTTTGACTAAGGCATTAATCATTCATGTAATATTGAGCTTATATTAATTCAATATAATTATGTATATTGTTTAATTATGGATTATGTTTTCTTATTGCATTGCACCCCACATACTTAGTACATTTCAAGTACTAACACATATTATTTCGCCTACATGATCTAACCATGTAAGGACCAGAGCTCCTATTCATCCTCCTCCTCCACGTGGCTAGCTGGATTATTGGAAGACTACTATTGATGATTCCTCCACTGCGGGGACAATATCCACTGTACATTCATGCTTTGTTAATACTTGTCTATTTTGGATACTTATCTTTTAAGGGTGAGCCCGAGCTCGTCATGATCCCACCCCGAGTTCAAGAGTGAGGTACTTTATGAGAATGAACCCTCTTGAGTTCTATGGCTCCAAAATGGAAGAGGACCCCCCAAGAATTCATTAATGAGATGTATAAAGTCCTTTTTGGGGGTGAGTTCGAAGGATAAGGCAGAACTTGCGGTCGATCAACTCAAGGGCCTTGAAAAAATTTGGTTTACTTAATGGAAGCTAGAAAGGGAGGAAAATGGTCTCATTCCATGGAAGGAATTTAAGGCCGCTTTTCTCAATCATTTCTTCCCTATTGAATTGAGAGAGGCAAAGATGATGGAGGTCATGAACCTCAAACAAGGCTCCATGAGTGTGAGGGAGTATTCCCTTAAGTTCAACAAGCTTGAAAAATATGTTCCTCACTTGGTTTCTGAATTTAGGGCAAGGATGAATAAGTTTGTGTCGAGGGTATCCAACTTAATGCTTGTAGGTGATATGGACTTCTCTCGGCTTATGACTTATGCCAAACAACTTGAAGGGGAGAAGCTTAAAAAGAGGAGGAGTGGGGGAGTCCAAGAGAGCTCGGTATGATGGTGGTTTTCAAGGTGCTAAGGGTGGTCATTTTCAACAAGGCCACAAATTCTAAGGTCAGGGGTCCTCCAATTCTCAAAACTTAAGATTTACTATTGATCGGGTGCCTAACCCTATGGTGGCAATGGTGTCAAGTTGTTCCTAAATGTGGGATGTGTGGTAAGAACAATGGTGGTAGATGATATAGAGATGTGGGTGCTTACTTTGGGTATGACAAAATGGGCCACAAAATTGCGGATTGTCCAAACAAGGATAAAAATGGTTGTCCTCAAGGGAAAGGTGCTCATGTTGATCAAAGAGCTCAAGGTCGAAAATAAGGGGGTGCTCCACATCACAATCAATTTTATGCTCTTCAAGGGAGGCAAGGAGTGGATGAGGTACCCGATGTTGTTATCGGTATGTTAAAGGCTTTTGATTATGATGTGTATACTTTATTGGATCTAGGGGCTACTCTTTCTTTCATTACTCCTTTTGTTGCTAATAAGCTTCATGTCTGTCCTAAATTGTTGTGTTAACCCTTTGAGGTGTCTACCTTCATTGGTGAGTCCATTATGGCTAGAAGGGTCTATAGGGAGATTCCCGTATCTATATTGAAGAGTCATGCCTTGTAATTTTGTTTAACTTTGCATGGAAAATTTTGATATCATTCGTGGGATGGATTGGTTATATGCGTACCATGCTTCCATTAATTGTAGAACCCACAAAGTTAAGTTCTAATTCCCTAATAATCCCATCCTTGAGTGGGTATGTCATAATTTGGTGGTTAAGGGTAGGTTCATTTCTTGTCTTAAGGCTCGAAGGTTGATATTTGAGGGTTGCATTTACCATCTTGTAAGGGAAAGGGATGTTGAGTCTAAAGTCTCTCTTATTGAGTCGGTTCCAGTGGTCAGTGAGTTTCTTGATGTCTTTCCTGATGAGCTTCCTGGTGTTTCTCTCGAAAGGGAAATAAATTTTAGTATAGACCTCCTCCCTGATATACAACCTATTTCTATTTTCCCTTACCATATGGCCCTAGTGGAGTTCAAAGAATTAAAGGACCAATTGAAAGATTTATTAGAGAATAGTTTTACAAGGCCTAGAAAGTCACCTTGGGGTGCACTGGTGTTGTTTGTAAGGAAGAAGGATGACTATCTTAGAATGTCCATCGGTTACGGATAACTCAATAAGATCACCATAAAGAAAAAAATATCCCTTGCAAATGATAGATGAACCATTTTACCAACTACAAGGGGCTAGTCATTTTCATAAGATTGATCTCCTGTTCGGATACCATCAAATCAGGGTGAGGGAGTTTGATATTCCCAAGATGGCTTTTCTGATTAGATATGAGCATTTTAAATCTGTTGTGATGTCATTTGGCTTAACTAATGCACCAACGATATATATGGATCTTATGAATTTAAACACTACTTTGATATGTTTATGGTTGTATTCATCAATGACATTTTGGTTTACTCCCGAAGTGAAGAAGAGCATGCAAATCATTTGAGGGCAGTGATGCAAACTTTGAGGGATGATAGGTTGTTTACTAAATATGATAAATGTGAATTTTGGTTGAAAGAAGTAGCATTATTAGGGCATGTGGTATCGGGCGATGGGATTAAAGTAGACCATAAGAAATTGGAAGTGATAAAAAATTGACCTAGTCCCTTGACTCTAATAGATATTAAGAGTTTCTTGGTCTTAGCGGGGTACTAC
>JBCEWC010008365.1:0-20077 GCA_038996855.1 Solanum aculeatissimum | reverse complement strand
GGTCATGGTTGAGTTTTGGTAGCCACAGGTTGAGTTTAAGTGGCCGAACGCAAAATGGGCTAGTTGGTAGCCTAGAGAGGTAATTTGGGCAGTGTACTTCAAACTGCCATAACTTTGGATGCAGGTAAAAGCGTGTGGGATTCTATATATCAAATTAAATCTCTTTGAGTTAGATTTGCAGAGCAACTGGTTTAACTCGATTCGGAGTTCGGATGAGGAAGTTATGGCCCAAACAGTGGGACTGCCTAAAATTCAGAAAACGTTGGAGATAGGCTCTGGAAGGTGGCCAAGGACAGGACCACGGTCCGTGAAACTTATCACGGTCCATGTGGGGTGTCGTGTGGGAGTCCAGTGGGCTAGGCGTGGCCAGGAACCACCCCATGAGACAAGTCATAGGCCACAGACCACCAAACAGTCCGAGAGCCATTTGACGGGCCATTAGGGGTTCCGTCCAGTGAGGCAGTGGCTTGGCCAAGCTGTGGCTGGCCTAGATGGTTAAGGAAGTGTTTACGGGACCATGAGATGGTCCATTGACCTTCAGATGGTCCGTGAGGGGGGGGGGTTCGTCAAGTGTTCCAGAAAGTCCTCTGAGAGTTCGCGTTGAAGAATTTTCTAAGTGATGTTTGATGGGAGGGGTACACGGCCAGTGAGCCTTTTGACGGTACTGTAGCAACTGTTTGGCACTGTTTCCAGTTAAAAGCTCCATTTTACTAATGGTAATTTCATGATTTAACATTTCCTTAAGCCACGTTTTGGTATTCTAAGGTCTCCCAAACCCTCATTCATCCAGTCAAACTATCCTACACTCACTTTGGAAATTCTAAAACCCTCTTGGCCTCCATTGAAGAAAGTTTGAAGAATTTGGGGAAGACAACCTTGACTAGGTTTGACCTTGCAATTTGTTGGTGCAATTAAGGTATGTGGGACTTGATTCAAGGATCCTCTTTCATCCTTGAAGACCATATGAACCCTAACTCTTTAAATTTGATTTTAAGCTTTTAATTAAGTTATGGGTTCTTCTATTAATGGTGTAGATTAGTGTTGGGAATTGTGTGCTGTAGTTTTAGGTGATTTAAATCATGTTTTAAGCTTGATTTCATGAATGTTCATTGGAACCCTTGATGATTGAAAATGCATGTCACTTTCATGGTTTAATTAAGCATGGGTAACTTGCATTATTGTTTGTTCATGGATTTCTACATGATTTATGATGAAACATCTTTCAAATTGTGAAATAAAGTCTTAATTCCATTACCCATGTTCTTGTATCTCATTCATGGCATATGCATGGTTGTTATTTCTCCTTTGGAACCCATGATTTGAAATTCCTTGTCCCTAGGGGACCCATGATGAAACTCTTTGTTCCTATGGAACCCATGTATTGAAAAATCTTTGTCCCTATGGGACCCATGTATTGAATTATTGTTCCTTTGGAACACATGATTGAACTCTTGACTTGTGATCACATAGTCCTATGGCTCTTTGAGCAACTTGGATTCTTGCATCCCCATGTAATGTTTTTGCTTGCTTGACAAGCCCGTGTAGATGAGCTACTCTTGTTGTATTGGTATGGAATGATCATGAAATGTTTTTGGAAAACTCTTGTTGGCCTAGGGCCTAAGCATGAATATGCTCCATGTATAATGATTTGGTTTTGACTCATGATGCATGATTTACAAAGAATGTAAACCTTCCGATTTAATGTTGCATGTATATATATATGTATTCCCGTGGGATGAGACTTAGCACCGAGGATTAGGAAAAACCCTTTCCGTCAAACCATGTGCCACCATGGGTTTTTAACTCCTAGGGGTTTCCATGTCATGCCATTCCTTGTCTCAAGGAATCCATGGGTCTACTTGGCAAGTAGATCGGATCCGGATAGTAGCTCGTTTGGGTCTTCCATGTTGTCGGTTGAGGTGACATCCCCGCTATATATGATCATAGGAGTTCATCTCATGTATCATGGCATAGCATATTATTATATTACTCTTTGGCTATGTGCATTCCTTTTGTATCACTTGTCCCCTTGTCATGTTGCTTGGTTATGCTATACTTGTCATATGCATTACATGCCCGCATACTTAGTGCTTAATTATGCTAACCCACATTCTTGTCTACATGTTCGAACCATTTAGGGACTGAGGGTGACATTTACATTCTACCGGATGACGCTTGATATCTTGTTGAAGACTTTACTAGTGGTGAGCCCTTTTATTCAAGGGCAAGAGCCACCGTCTATCTACCTACTTTATTTATGTTATTTACTTTTGTATGTCTTGAGAGTGAGCCTCAAACTTGTCGAGGCCCTGCTCATCCATGTAGAGGCCGCATTGTTGGACAAAAGTCTATACTCTTGTACGTTTGGCTTATATGTTGAACCTTCGACTATGTATATATATTATGATGCTACTTGATTGGGTTTGGGATCATGTATATCTTACCAAGCTTATGGGAACTTGGTTTATTACTCTTGATCATGAGAATTGTCATTTATTATGTTATGATACGAATGTTGGGGGTTTGAATGACTATGTTCTTAAGTGGTAAGTCCCATAATCTTGGTGTTCCCCATAGTTGAATTTTCCTTTCCCGTTCCTTTAGAGATTATTGTTATGTGCTACATGTGAACATGCTTATCTCATTCCCATCATTGTCCCTATAGCTTGAGTCCTAAGTCCCCAATTCCTTATAACTTACTTGCTATGTGTTCAGCTTTCGCGTTTTCGAACCGATGATGTGTGTAATGATGCTATGATGGCTTGATAGAGGGTCTTCGGGTCCTCCTTCGCCATGTCACATCTAGGCCCCCTTATCCGGGTCATGACAAAGATTGTGATGGTCAGTAAAGATATCGTAATGGACTCCATAAAGGTCGTGATGCCATAACTTTACAACAAACACAACCGTGGCTAACTCCAAATCATAGGTGGGGTAGTTCTTCTCATGGACCTTCAACTATATATAAGTATAAGAAATAACCTTCCCTTTCTGCATCAACACACCACCTAGACCTACTCCCTAAGCATCATAATAGATCGTGAAATCAACACCCTTCTTCGATAATGTCACAATAGGAGCTAAAGTCAATAATAACTTGAACTTTTACAAGCTTTCCTCACACTCATTGGACCAATAAAACACCATATTCTTCTGAGTAAGTCTAATCAGTTGAACTATAATAGTAGAGAAACCCTGAACAAACGAAGATAATAACCAGCCAAACCCACAAAACTGTGAATCTTTGTAGCAAAGGTAGGCCTACTCTATCCCTGAAAGGCCTCAACCTTCGCTAGATCAACTTGAATACCCTCCTTAGACACCACGTGTCCCAAGAATGTTATCGAGCTGAACCAGAACTTACACTTGGAGAATTTTGCATACAACTTATTTTTCCCAAGCCTCTGAAGCGCAATCCTCAAATGTCTCACATGGTCCTCCTTGATCTTGGAATAGACCAAAATATCATCGATGAACACAATTACGAATAAATCTAGATATAGCTGGAGCACCCTATTCATCAACTCATAAATGTTGTAAGGGCATTAGTCAAACCAAAGAACATAACAAGGAACTCACAATGGTCATAATTGGTTTAAAAGTTGTCTTAGGAATATTTGATGGCCGAATACGGAGCTAATGATACCTAGACCTCAAGTCAATCTCAGAAAATAATTCAACTCTTTAAGTTGGTCAAAAAAATCATCAATATGAGGAGGAGGGTACTTGTTCTTGACAATCACTTTGTTCAACTGTCTATAATCAATACATATCCTCACAGACGTATCCTTCTTCTTAACAAACAGACTGGGGCAGCCCAAGGTAAAATACTGAGACGAATAAAGCCTTTACTCAATAGATCCGAAAGGTGTTCCTTAAGCCCCTTCAACTCAGTTGGAGCCATATAATAGGAAGTGATAGAAGTGGTTTAGGTATCCAACTCAAGATCAATAGCAAAATCAATATTTCGATCAAGATAAACTCCTGGAAAATCAGTAGGAAACCCATCCAGGAACTCACAAACCACCAAAATAGACTCCATATAAGATGTCTCAGTAGTGGTATCACTGACAAAGGCTAAGTAAGTCAAACACCTTTGATCAATCAACTTTTGGGACCTTAAATAATATATCACCTTACTATGATAGGAACCCCTCAAACCAGTCCACTTAATCCTTGGTCTACCTAGCATGGTTAAGGTAATGGTCTTGTCATAACAATCAAGAATGACACAATAAGTGGATAGCCAATTCATACCCATAATAACATTAAAATCTACCATATCCAATATAATCATATCCACCCAAGTCACATAACCCACCAAAGAAATAAGACAGGATTAGTAAATGGGATCTACTACTAAGGGCTCTTCTACTCGGGTAAAAGCATGAACAAACACAAATATGATATCATAAGACAACTCAAACCCCATGGAGAAATAAATAGATATATAAGAATAAGTAGAGCCAGGATCAAATAATACAGATGTAGAGAGATGGAAAACCAGAATAATACCTGTAATCACAACATTAGAAGCCTCAGCCTCGGGCCTACCCAAAAAATATAACAATAAGCACCTCTACCTCCACTTGAAGAAACTGACCTCCTACCACCTGATTGAGTGCAAATATCACCTGCTCCCCTACTACCAGTGCATACACTTCTGTATGTCTGACCTTTACCACGCCTCCTAGTCTGTGGGGATGAACCTCTGACTAGTGTTGCTGGATCTCTAATCGGTGCGGTGGAGTATATATGATGTGCCCAAAATAAGTCTGCCTATGGAACTAATGTATTAAATGATCAGAATTTCTATACCCAAAGAAAGATCTATGGGTGGATAACTATTGTGAAAACACATGAGGGATGTTGTAACCAGATGAACTCTACCCCAGACTATAGGAATCACTAGGACCTCATCCCCCCTCTAAAGTTAAAAAGGCTGCATGAATCCCACGATGCTCAAGTAAATACCTCCTCTGACTTTACCTCTGCCCCTTGATGAGGCACTTGAGTACTGTTTCAATGTACAAACCTTTTTGGGGTCCCCACACTCCTCTCGCTGAATCAACTCTGCCTCCTTGGCAGCACTAACCACTGACTGAAAGAAAGCTCTATCTCTAGCCACTAATAATATCAATTGCCTAATAAAATAACTAACCCTCTCATATATCGACAAACCTTCTCTCCCTTGGTCGGAAGTATATTTGTAGCATGACGGGCCAACTAGTAGAAGTGAACCTCACACTCTAAAACTGTCATGGTGTCATACCTCAAGTTCTCAAATCTCAACCAGCTCTCCTCTCGGATGCTCCAAGGGAGAAGTCGATCATAGAAAGTATCAGAGAATGTCTCCCAAGTCATGTGAGGAGACTCAGCTAGAAGGGATTGGGAATAATTCCTCCACCATTCCATATCTAGCCCACGAAGCTGGAGGGTAACATACTCACCCCATGTGAATCTGCTAGACCCACAGTCTCTAGTAACACTTGGCAAGTAGTAAGAAAATCATGCATATCCTCGGTCTTCCCACCCTAAAATTAAGGTAGGGACATCTTCCGGAACTTCTCATACCTCTTTTTCTCATCATCAGGTAAGGAAGCTACCGGTGGAACCTCAATAATCGAAGCTGCTAGCGATTGCTCCACCTGAACCTAGGCCTTGAGGGCCTGCTGCTTATCCTGAGGATGAACCTCAACCTAATTTTGTAAAGTACCGGGGTTTTCATCTGGTCCACAAATCTTCCCTAAAGTCTCCAACACACCCAAAACTCTTAGTAGTGTATCCTAAAGTGATGGTGCTACAATAAACTCATATGGAACCTGCTCCTGTCTAGTCTTCAAAGCTAGCTCGAGGGAGATTCCCCGATCATAATATCTTACCGGTGTGACTCCTTCACCTAGATCTCTAGCTCACCCTCTGGTATGGACCCTGCCCCTAACTAGGGTCTCAAAAGCAACATCAGGGGTGACCTTTCCTTGTCCTGAAGCAGCGTTAATGTAACAACCTAGAATTTTTAGAACCTTGTAATGTTGATTGAGATCTTGTTTTAAATTATTATTTTTGGTTAATGATCTTCATGATTCTCCCTTGAATGGTCGTACTCAAAGAAATCGCATTGGTTGAGTTTATCTTGACGTCTTGTGGAAGTACTGAGTTTAAATAGACATATCTATTAGCATAGATAGAACTGGGAAGGACATGACCTATCAAATTAAAGAACTTTGAGGTATCTTTACAACGCACGTGGTTTCACTTGATTCGGAGTTTGGATGAAGAAATTATGGTCTTTTTGGTGGGACTGCCTGAACAAGGATCTTTTCTGAAATTGGCTAAGGCACTCTCATGGTAGACTTAACAGACCGTGTAAGGTCACACGGTCTGTGAGGATTCACTTGGCTGATGATTTCTTCCAAAAACATGGTTTTAATCTTAGAAAAGCCTTGAGGTGGCCCTTGCCTTGTATGTGAGGAGTTTTTGGCCTTAAATTGAAGTTTTAGACCAAAACATCCATCACATGAACCCCACACGGCTCTTGTGACACTTCCCTGGCCGTGTGGTGGCTCTTGAGTGGAGACTTATCCTTGAAAACCATATTTTGGCCAAGACACTATACACACTAACCCTTCACGGGCCATGTGACATCAAACAATTCGTGAAGTGGTCTGGAAATAATGATCTAGACTCAATGGAACCATCAAAACTAGAATCTGAAATTCCTGTAGTCCCAAACTCGAGAAAGATCATTTATACTAGTTTCGAACTCAAAAACTCAAAAGATTCACGAAAACTCTAAATATTGTAACTAAGTCATTTCTAGCGTTAGTTTCACCACTCAAAACCATTGGAATTGACGAAATTTTGATACAAGCTCTCGAACCTTAATGTTGACCAAAGTCAAACTTGTGATCCAAAATGACTAAAAGTGAAACTTTTGGCTTACAATCTCCATTTTAACTCCGAATTCAGTTTTGCAAGTTCTTCTAGACCAGATTTGACATTCTAGAACTAATAGAATTGACGAAATCAGATTCTGACACTCGAAACTCGAAATGACCTCAAAATCCAAAATTTTCAACTTTTTTTTAAATTTAATATTGGGTCATGGGCTCGGTTTTATTAATTCATCCAAAATAAAATGTTGGGCTTCATAGAAGCCATACAATTTATTTCAAAGATTCGGCCCAATGTTGGGCCTTTATCTGAGAAATGTAGCCCTAGAATCCATACTTTCCTATTTGCGCCTACTCCTCCACCCTTTGTCGGTGGACAAAGATGTTTCTCTGGGTTGCAACTCGAGTTTGTTTTCAGCCTGTACTGTGGGTCTCCAATTATTTGCATCCTTCTGCCATTAACTTGTCGTATCTCGGCTATCAAAAGGTATGTGTATTTTCCTTTGTTTCTGAATAGTGGTAGATGCCGTCTCCTTATGGAGTTATGTTATCATTTTTGCAGATGTCGTCTACGATGTGAAAGGTTCCTCATGAGGTGCTGCAGATCCAGGGTTCGTTTTGCAGATATGTCCTTGTAAGTAAACCCTCTTGCTTATTGATTTGTGTGCTCTTGTTGTTCCATTTCTAACCTACTTTCCTTTTCAGAGTCAAGAGGAGAAATGGAGTTGCTCACGCGATTACAGTGACTTTCTGCCAGTTGCCAAAAGATTTGAAACCCTAACCGGGTCTGAGCTCTTCCTTTTGCTGGTGTTCATCTTTTTTAGGGCTGAAATGTATAGGCTAGTTTGGAATTTGCACAGTAGTAACCCCTTGTTTAATCCCCTAGTTATAAATATCCACTTCTGTGAAAATATGTCTTCTCTTTTATCTACTAGCATTAGCCCTATATTTTGTTGTTGCTGGCGCAGTTGGCCTTATTCTGATGGAAGGAATTTGCTGCCTGTATGTATTTACTATCCTTCTAGACATCGTAGGTAACTCTTTGAAGGACCAATACTGTTGCACACCACCTGTATGCATTTCCATGTTGACTATGTTATCTGCCAGTTGGTTTGCTTTCCTATATGTGTGTTGCATGTGGCTGTTGATTGTTTCCATTATTCTCCAAATGTCCTCCACAACCTGCACTATTTCCCACGGCACTTTCCACTCCCTCCGCAAAATATTATTTAGGCTGAGCGAATCTGTTTCTACTAAAATATTTTGATATCCCTGTCTTTTGCAAAACTCCATAGCATTCCAAATGGTAATTGCTTCTGCAATTATACTATTAGATTCACCCAAGCTACCCGCCTCAGCATAGAGCAGATCACTCACACTGTTTCTTAGGCAAAAACCATAAGCACTGGGGCCTGGGTTCACTCTACATGCACCATCCGTGTTGCATTTATACCATCCCATATCTGGAGGTTTCCATCTTATCAGGTTGTAGCTTAGGGTAGTCCTGTAGTTCTGCACTAAGTCGTATATCTTTGGCCAGTCCTCTCCCTGTAGCTGCAGACTTGGGAAAGATAACTCTACCATACTATTTAGGGTTCTTAGACAATTTTGTACTAGTCTATCATATATGACCTCCTTTCCATGCCTAATTGAGTTTCTTCTTTTCCATAATTCCCAGATTATGATGGTTGGGATAGAGTTCATGACCTTTCTCCTTCTAAGACTTCCAGCATATTCCCACCATTTATTAATTGTGACCATTAGTTGGTCATCCTCCAATCTGAAACCTGCACAGTGAACAAAATGCTTCTATAGTTTTTGAGCTATGGGAGCTGTTAGAAAAAGATGGTTTATCGATTCTTCCATCCCTATGTCACAACTACCACATTTAGACACAATTGATATTCCCAGCTTCTTCAGTATGTCATCAGATGGAATTCTCCTCGACATGACCCTCCACATGAAAAAGGAAATTTTATAGGGCAGTACTCCAAACCACACCATTCCATGCCAATCCACCCTATTCTTTGTTTTCCTGAGTATACGATATGCTGATTTCACAGTGAATAGACCATTTGAACTTCTTGTCCACCAAACCTTATCATTTTCTCCATCTGTGAAAGGATGAATATCAGCTTTTATGTAGTTAGCCATCTCTGTGGTCACCAATGTGGAAAGAGTAGGTTCCTTCCAAGAATTATTCTCAATTACACATTTCACCTCTAGTTCCTTTTCTCGAGCATTATCCCCTTCTGTAAAATATAGTGCACCCATTCTTGTCCAGTTATCATACTAAAATCTCGCAATACCAAGTTTTATTTGCCACCATATAAATGGTTCAATCTCATCTCTAATCGTTAACATGCTCCTCCGTACACTTGATGCCCCTTTACTTTGTGCAAATATTGGATGAAGCTTTTTACAATATTTATTTCCCATGAATGAGCCCCATAAGGTACCAATATTGGTTCTAAAATTCCACCAGAGTTTGGCCATTAAGGCCCTATTGACATCAAACAAAGATCTGAGTCCCAATCCCCCTTCTTCTATTGGATAACACATCTTCTCCCAGGCTGCCCAATGTTTTCTCCTTTCTAAACTACAGTTACTCCAAAAGAACTTAGCAAAGATCTGATGTAACTTCTTGATGACAGCTTTTCTAGGGTTCATAGCCGACAGGACATATATAGGCATAGACTGAAGTACATGCCTAAGAAGAATGCGTTTTCCTCCAAATGACAAAAATCTATTCTGCCAGGAAAGTATTTTCCTTGAGACTTTCCTGATAATGTCTTCAAAGAAAATGCTTTTCTTTCTTTCGTAAAAAACTGGACATCCCAAATAGGTAAATGTGAATTCCCCTTGTCTAATTCCAGTCAGCTTTTTCAGTCTTATTGAATGAATCAGTGGTGTATTGTCATGAAGGTAGAAAAAACTCTTTGACTTGTTGATGAGCTGCCCAAACATTTCCTCATAGTTCTTCAAAATTTTCATCATCATGATTATAGATTTCCTATCACCAGAGCAAAACAATATCGTATCATCTGCATAGGATAGATGGTTGATTTTAGGGCTCCACTTACGAAGTCCATATCCAATAAAACTTTCATCATCTAGCAGTTTGTTCAGTCCTCGTGATAGAACCTCTGCAGCAAGGATAAATAAGGTTGGAGACAGGGGATCTCCCTGTTTTAGTCCCCTAGTGGATTTAAAAAATCCATAGGACTGCCCATTTACCAATACCGAGTACCAATTGTTTGAAACCAACCTCCAGACCATGTCCATTACAATCTCAGAAAATCCAAACTTTCTCAATACTTTTGTGAGATATAGCCAAGAGACCCTGTCATACGCTTTAGCCATATCAAGCTTCACCACAATATTAACATGATGTTTCCTTCTATTAATATCTCTTATGATCTCCTGAGCTAAAAAGCATTCTCAATAATACTTCTTCCTTACCCAGCCTGATTGGCAGAGATTAATCTAGGAAGAAAGTCCGTCAGTCTTCCGTGAAGGATTCTTGATATGATTTTATTAATGAAAGAACTTAAGCTTATAGGTCGTAAATCAGCAAAGGATTTAGTATTTACTTTTTCTGGTATAAGCACCAAATTGGTATGAGTGACATACCTAGGGAGTTCAGACCCACAGAAGAAAGCTACTACAGCCCTAGTTATGTCCTCCCCAATAAGATCCCAACAAGTTTGGAAGAATAGGCCTGTAAATCTATCCGGTCCAGCCACACTATTTCCACTTAGCTCAAAAACCATCTTTTTGACTTCTTCCATATCAAGGGGCTTCTCAATTCTGCAATTATCCTCAACGGAGATCATTTTTGGAATATGATCCAACATTGCAAACTCCTGACTATGGTATTTATCTTGAAAATATTCCATATAATACGTGACTGCTGCTTCACCTATATCTGATGCCTTATTCAAAACACCACTCTGCTCGGTAACCACTTCATGTAGATATAATTTTCTTCTTTTTTCTTGTACATAAGAATGGAAATTTTTTGTATTTTTATCCCCAAGGACATCCCAATTCAACCCCGACTTCTGTTTCCAGTAATCTTCCTCTATTTTCAAGGACTTTACCAATTCAACTTCTTTTTTCTTCAACTCTGCTCTGTTTGCTGGTGAAGGGTTAATCTCCAAACAAGCCTCCTTTGTTTTTACAATATCTTCTAAAGTGGCCCTTTGAATGAAAATATTACCATATGTCTTCTTGCTCCAAGAAGCCAAAGCCCCCTTAACCTTTTTTAATTTAGAATTTAAAACTAGAAAGGGTTCTCCACTGAAATCAGTCCACCAGTTTTGCCGGACTAGCTCCATAAATGACCCATGTTTGCACCAAAAATTGAGAAATCTGAAAGGTTTCACAATCTCCGGGGCATTGGTATTGCACATGACCTGAATTGGGGCATGATCTGATCCTTGACGTATAAGATGCTGAGCTTCCACCAATGGACATACTTCCCAACATTCAGTGTTTATTAGAACTCTGTCCAGTCGTTCAAAAATACAAGCCTCATTTATCCTACCATTCCACCACGTAAATTTTCTTCCTGAGAATTTTATCTCCATCAGTCCACATGCAGTAATACATTGTGCAAAATCCATGGACTCCATCTGTGAAAATTCCAATCCTCCCATCTTTTCTTCTTCATTTAGAATAACATTGAAGTCACATCCCACCATCCAGGGGGAGTTCATAGTGTCAAAGGATTCCAATTCCTCCCATAATTCTAATCTGTCAAGAGCTTGACATCTAGCATAAATAGAAGTAATAAAGAAGACTTTTGAATTCCAACATAACTTCATGGTAATATATTGTACAGAGTCCATAACTATAGATCCCTCCCAGTCCTGATTCCAGAAGACCCAGATCTTGCCAGAGCAGTTGACTAGGGTAGAATCAAAGCCTAATTTCTTTTTATATTTGTCTAACTCACTTGGTTCCTGAAAAGGTTCCATTAGAGCAATGAACGAGTACTTATTTCTTTTGTGTAGGTCAATTAGTCTGCCAAATGCATTCTGAGTGTTAACTAACCTTATATTCCAAAAAAGGGCTTTATCAATCATTGATCACAACTCACGACCCCTCCCTTTCTACTCCTTGTTCGCACTTGTAGCGGAATCATCGTTGATTTTCCTTTCTTTGCTTTCAGGCTATTTGTATGTCTAGGTGATAAATCAGCGACCTTACTTACGTATTGAATATTGTATTCTAAAACTTCCACTTCTGTATCTTCTCGAGCTCTGTTATCCGAAATGCCCTCCTCATGCACTAACAGAAGCTTCTCATCACCCTTCTCTATGTTGTGTTGTTCTAAACCATCCACCTTTTCCTTACACCTATAATCTTCAGTATCAGAAATAATCACAGGGGACGCAGGAACTGGTTTCTCCTTTTCCACCATTGGTGTACCCATACTGTTAGTTATCTTTTCTACTCGGTCCTTATCCATCACCTTGCTCGTACTTTCAGCAGTGCCCTGCACTTGTGTACCTTTAAAATTAGTTTCTACCCACTGCTTGGTAGTATGCTTCTCCCCTACCACTTCATTGTTGGAAATTGCATTTGAGGCAACCTCCTCCCCATCCAAGGTTGCAAATTTATTTTGAGTTTGTATTTTTCGTGCCTGCCAAACCTTCTTTGTCTGCTTAGTTCTTCCCCTATTCTTTGTTTTCTGTTCTACAAAACCTTCCAGGTTGGTAGTGACAACCTTTGTATTGTTGACGTCTCCTGCCTCCTCTGTTTCCTTTACGACGTTATGATGTTTGTCTTTAGCTTCCTGTTGTTTGTATAGTTCCGGATAAAACATTGTTCTTCATCATGTCCTTGTATCATACAAGTTGTGCAATATTTAGGGACGTAGTCATACTTGATACTAATCCGTTTTTCCATGACCTCTTCAGGCCCCCTTTTAATTCCAATTTTAATGCGTTTGGGGAAGTCTTCTAACAGATCCACTTCAACCTTAACCCTATCACAACTAGGTCTTGTTTTGTTCTTGGTGGCTAGATTTACCTGAAGCGTCTTGCCTACTGCCGCTGCTAGAGAGAATATAGCCTCCTTCCCGAAGAAATTCAGAGGGATGGATGGAAAGGATATCCATGCAATGATAGTTGTAGTCTCTTCTTCAGGATTAAACATGGGGTCCCACTTTAACGTTCTCATCGAATATGATCTATTACGATGATTTATGTAAAAGGCCGGCTTCGAGAGAAGATGGACATAGTCCTCTAAAGGCGTGGCCCTTATTAGAATGTGCCTATTGCTAATTAGTCCAATAATATAGTCTCCTTTCAATTCACATTGTTTAGGAATTAATTTTCTTAATTCCTGGATTTCTGGCAAACCATAAGAAAACTTACCAATCATAGCATATTGGAGGCTCTCATTGACTATCATCTGATCTACCTTCGATTGATCCCATAATACAAAGGTTTCTCTGTGTAAGTAAGAGATTGGTTTAAGAGGTACCGGTTTCACCACCTCTGATAGAGGCTTCAAGACATTCACATACGACATTACCGCTTGAACAAGCCTTGGAGGGGGCTGGCCGACGGCCGAAAAGGCCATTGACGTAAATTAATGGACCTGAGAGAGACGACACAACTAGGGTTTTAGAGAGATAAAAAAACTTTTTATATTAATCATTGACTTTAAGCCTTTGAAAACTTTTTATTTTTGCAAAACTCCAACTTTCTACAAGATTTTAAAATTTTGACTTTTATACTCGATCAAATATTACCAAGGCAATTTTTGGAAAGGGTAAAATAATAATTTAGTTGAAATTCCAAAAATGACCTTCTAGGTCATTATAGTTACTCTCGCGACAACTGATGATTCTAGCGAAGACCCTTTACAAAAGTTAGTGTGAGACACAATGATTTCAGTCTACTACTAGATTCTCTCATTACTTTGTAGACTTTACTTTAATTCACAGACAGTATAATTTGTATTATTTCAGTCATTATGTTAGATGATCTTTATACTTGTGACGTTAGATTTTGGGATTGTATTGTATTGTGTTTCATTTTTTACTTTGTGACTTGATTTCTCTTTTGGGAGTCTCAAGGTGGTTTGCTTTTTGTCTTACACTTTAGGATGAGTGATTTGGGATGTGTGTCATCATGACCTCGGATTCTGAATTGTGATAAAAGTTTTAAATTGTGTGAAAATATTTATTGTTATGTTGCATAGAGAAAAGAAGTTTAAAATCATGCTATAGATAAAAAATGCTGATAAATTCATGAAAACATGTATATTTGTGTGTGCCTGCTCGTGATGATTTCTTAATGTCTTGATTGAACAACAATTACTTTATATATAAAAATTTATCTATTGAATTTGTATTTCTCTACTAACATGGTCTTTCATATAAGGGAAGTAAGGTTAATGTGTCCCTCTTTCGTGAATATACTTATTATGTATTACTATCGGTTATGGTCTACCTGGTGCTCCAGTCAACAAAAAAGGGCCATACTAAGTTATTTTATCATATTAAAACAAAAAATGTTCAAATATGCTTGTATTGCTCACTTAAAATTCAATTAGAAAGAAACATCATTGAAGTTTTTATATTTGAAATTGTGTTAGGTCTAATTTATATAACTTTGACTAAAAGTTTATTTTAATGCTCTCACGAATGGCTAAAGAAAACATTGCTTGTTTTGTTAGTTAGTTCTAACTAATAAATAATGAGAGAAAATCATGAGCTACCGACAAGGGTTTTACTACATGGGTTTCAAACACTGAAACAGTGAAGAAGCTACAACTAAGCCCTATGCCATCAATATTATTCACTATTTGTATTAGTAAATTTATTAATTATGTATGAATATTAAATTTAGAACCCAAATTTTTATCACTTAAAGTAATCATTGTGAAGTACAGAATTCACAAAGTTAAAATTCTAATTTTGTTTACTCCGTGAGCGCAAAAGCCGTATATATATATATATATATATATATGATCTTGGGAGCTGACAATTGATAAATATGGTACTTAGGTATTAGTTAATGTATCTCTATTAAGGGTTACTTATGTATTGTGTACAATCAACGCTTGTTTAAATACCCAACTTAAATGATCAATGAATATTAGGGTGAGGTTTATTTACATAGTTTGAAAATCCAAACAAAAGAGAAAGGAAAAAGCTTACGTATGTCAGGAACTTTTTCCACCACTAATGTTGCCATTGTTCTTGGTGCTTTAGTGACAATGTGTGCCATCCCATCGTTTAACCCTACCCATCAACTCTCAATTAAACTGACTTCAACAAACTTCTTACTTTGGCGAACTTAGTTTCTACCTATGATTCGTGGTTGTGGATTAGAGCATCATCTTGATGGCTCTTAACCAATTCCTTAAAGGTTTCACGGTGAAAATCAATTGAATCCTGTATATCAGAATTGGGAACATCAAGATCAAATGTTTTTGAGTTGGATTGTGGCTCCTGTTTTCAGAGAGTGTGTTACCACAATTAGTAGGTGTTGAGACATCTCGTGTAGTCTCGAAAAATGTGATTTTGGCTTATGCTATGGCATCGAAGTAAAAAATTCATGAATTGAAAAATTAGTTATATACTCTTCGTAGTTTTGATTCATTTGAAATTTATATTCAAAGAGCTACGAGTATGGTTGATCAACTTGCTACTCTACAGTATCCCATTAATGAGGGTCGTTTTGTTAAGTATGTTAAAGGTAATTAGGTGCCTCTTATCACTATTTTACAAGATCTCTTGATACGACACTAAAACTGATGTATTATTTACACCTTGTATGGTCTCCTTTCGATGGAAGAGAGATAACTAAAGAATGAAGAACCTATAATAATTGCACCAACTTCTCACTAAGGAATTTCTCAACCTATGTGTGGGCGAGGTTGAGGCCGTTGCAATGCTAACCAAAGATGTAGAAGAGGTGGCTACTTTTCTTCTCCATCACCACCCGACTGTGTATTTTCTGCTTCAGTTTAAACTGTTAGAACGAACAACCAATTCTCTAATCCAGTCACATAAGCAACACCATTGGATACTTCTACCATCAATTGTTATAATTATGGAGATATTGGACATATGTCTCATGTTTGCTGTTTATCGAAGATTGAAAATTCTAATCGCGGTGTTACTAAACCATATTCCAACCTTACTAGCACCTCTTCACAACCCTCCTAATCATGGATTATGAACAACAACATCACACACCATCTTACTACTAATCTTGACAACCTTGCTATTCACTATGAATATCAACGTCCCAAAGAAGTTGTTCTAGGTAATGGTTCTAAAATATCTATCTCTCACATTTGTTCTTTTTCTTTGTATGTTTGAAGTACTTAGAACCTGCAACTATCTCATCATGGTAGCACCGCCATAGTGGGATTCATTTCGCCATGGTAGGTAGCATGGAGTAAAAAACTTATGATTTGTATATAAAACTTTCATTTTGCAATACACTCTCAAACTTGGGCCATTCAGGTTGATTAGACGAGAGTAATCACATCAAATCCTGTTATTTATCCCTTATCCCTTTCAATACCCCCTTGGGTCGGCGAGTAAGAATAAGGTTAGTTCTAACGCTGGCAGCCATTAAAAAGCGATCAAAATGAAGAGATAAATAATATATGCATGTATATTTTCCAAGGATTACAAATTGTTTGGTTTTTACTTTTTTTGTTCTTCATGGTTCCCACAACTATAGTTATGAATTTAGCTACTCATGTTCATTGTAGATGAAGAAATCATGTTTGATGTTTGCATAATTTAACACTTACAACGATGAATTGAACAATGTAAACCTCAAAATCTTCTCGTAAATCACTATAACAATATTCAAAGATAAGCACAAGTAAAGTCAACTCAAAGTCTCCAAAAACAACCTAAAGAAAGTGATAGTATGCATTCTAGTGTTCTCTTTGTCCAAAAATAAATAAAAAACTATTTATAACAAAAGCAAACCAAATACTAAATTGATTAGGAAAACTAGATTTGGGACCATCAACGATCTAATGTATGGGCCATGACTCAATTTATGGCTCATCAGACGCAAAATTCTAAGTATAAAGCATTAAAAGTGTTGTATATTTGCGGCACATCAAACTTTACAACTTGGTACCCCTATAATTGTTACAGATTTGAATATCACCCTTGTTCTTATATATTGGGACCATTGTATTCCTCCTCCATTCATCAAACATATTAGAATTTTTATAATTGTCACACCCCGAGAGGGTATCCTTGGCGTGTCTAACACTCAGAGACTATTTCTCGTCCCCAAACGAACCACTCAACTTCATCACATCCATTCAGTCAAAATCTAACAGGGGAAGACATCAACAATCAAGAACACTCAAAAGGAAATAATAACCAAATTTACAGTCAAGGGCCAAAGGCCAGCCAATCTATCATTTCAACTGAATAAGACTAGTATGAAAGAAATTATCCAAATATTATCCAATCACAACTCGACAATCCAATCTATGAAACCTGTAACCATCTGACTAAGTGGTGTCAATGACATGCCATGGCTACCATAACTCACAATATAAAGGGGTAACTTGAAATCTAGAAAACAAATGTGGTATCCTTTAATAGCAGGGGAGGACTCACCAATCAACTAAATATTAGAGAAAATCTTCAATGGAGCGCCTGTTGATGATCTCTAGTACCTATCTGTGCATTATAAAATGATATAGGTCCAAATGGACGTTAGTACGTGGAATGTATGAGTATATAAAATGGCAGACATAAATAGGTAAAGGTAGAACGATATCAACTGAAATAACTCACATCAAGAAGTAGGAAACTCAATCAGAATGTCAAGAGTTTAAAGTAAGAATACAGTTTAGACAATGACCACTCATATACCATCCAATCCAATCAACTCAGAGTCCTGTCAAGACCTATATGGGCGTTTCTCTAATCAACTACCATCACCTATGAGCCGGTGGTAATACAACAAAATGATGTCATTTTGGCATATCAAACCAATACCTTTCCTGTGTAAAGGACATTATTTTAGTGGATCCACAATCAATAACATCAAGTCCTCTTTTTGTGACAATAGGAAAACATTTGATTTTATGGTTCAATCCTCTCCTACGCTATCTACGTATTTTTTAAATTTGAGTTGTTATTTACTCTCACTCAATTCGATGCTCAAGGCTCAAAATGTTCATAAGATATCAATCTATCGATTAACTCATTCATTAGTTTCATTGGACAATTGTCAACTCAATTCATCTCATCAACTATCAACTCTTTGGTTAGGAATATTCTCTTAGGATTAGTTCATGACTCATTAAGACTCTCTATCATCCATCCTTCAAACTCAAAATATTTAGGTACAAAAATAGAGTTAAGATATTTATGAATTTTGTAGACTCTTCAGGCTCAAATCTTGCTCATGTATATCCATTTAAGTGTAATATATAAAAATAACAACAATTCATTCTAGGGTTCATATAGAAAAATAAAATAATCTATTTCAAGTCTTTAATCCATAAAACGTACCATTCATGCAAGATTATGTAGTGATACACTTGAATTTAAGAAGAAACTTTCAAGAAACATTCATGGAAGGATCAATTCATTCACAGTTCAATCAATCAGGTTTATGGGACACATGGAAAAACATAATCCTTTTTCTAGTTAGCCTTACATACCTAGAATGAGAACAAACAATCAATTTGCAAGAGTTCTTGCCCCAATCGTTTGAATCCTAGATCTTTTCTCCGCTCTTTGGCCCTAGGTCTCTAGTTAGGATGCATAGAAAACTTAGGAATGGGTTTAAGAACCCTTTTTCTGCTAAAAAGACCTATATTAGTCGTGAGTGAATTTTAGGATGGGTAGGGAAATGTATGGAATTCCCCGAAAAAAATTAAAATTTTTAAACCGTTGGGGACCCAATCCGCGTTGCAGTCCTAGTCTCTCATAGTACATTTTTTTATGAATTTTTTTGATTGATTTTCTAATCCCATATAAAATAGTAGAACCAAAATTAAATACAAATCCACGACGCAAATGTGTCGCGCACCCTTCTCGAATTTTTATCTTTGCCTCAAATTTTGTTTTTGATCCAATTACTCTAATATTCAACCAAGATCATTTTTCCACATAATTTTTCATGCTGATCACAATTGCGACCTTAGATTTGCCAAAAAGGCTTATGATTATGTGTTACGCAGACAATATCTCATCTAGGAGTATTTTTGTAATTTTATAGGGTGTAACATTATCTCACCATTGGAATCATTCGTCCTCTAAAGGAGAGCAACCAAATGGTGAACTTAAAGAACGAATAACTATCAAGGCTACCTCAAGCCGAACAATCATCCAACTATCCATCTAGATATTCAAACATAAACTCAAGCATAGGCAATTCGATTCAAATCAAGGGTAGGGAAATTATCTTCAACATTCTCATCACTAGGCACGAATAGATGCGGTGCCTAGCTATCATATCCTCCTCGGATTGCCATGTGGCTTCCTCAACAAATTGATCCTCCATAATACTTTGATTGAGACTATTTCTTTAGTCCTCAATTTGAGAATTTGATGATTAAGAATCTGAACTAGGATCTCTCTATACGACAGACTATCTTTCACTTCAATATTTTCCATAGGGATTACCAATGAAGGATCTCCTAAACATTATTTCAACATCGAGACATGAAAAAATGGATGAATCGCGGCCAACTTAGAAGGTAACTCCAATTTATAAGCAACATTACCAATCCTCTTCACAATCTGATAAGGGCCTATATATTGGCGACTTACATTTCCCTTTCTCCCTAATCACAGACACCCTTCATTGGTGATACCTTCTGTCACGCCCAAAATCCCATTAAGGCGGACTGGCACCCGGTGCCGACCAAGCTCGGGAGAACCAACCTTTAATCACACTTTCCATGAACATTATAAGGTATTTCCACACTCAACATACCTTTAGGAAAATAGAATGTAATAACAAGAAAAAAGGAAATGCATATGACTAGGCCATTGAAGCCATGACGCCCAAAATACGAGACATGACACACTTTACTTTACATAGTCTACAAATCCTCTAGATAAGAACTCTCTGATGAGGATCGAGACAGGCCCCGCCTCAACATCAACTACTATACAATGCAAAACGTAAGCTCTAAACACATAGAACTCCGAAGCA
>JBCEWC010008364.1:0-20079 GCA_038996855.1 Solanum aculeatissimum | reverse complement strand
ATGGATGAAAGGGAATCCATGAATCAATCCCACATACCTTGAGATTAGCCAAGAGAATTAGATGATTTTGCAAGAAATATAATTTTCCCTAAATTTCTTCAAGCTTTCACCAATGGAGGTCAAGAGGATTGAGAGAATTTTGGTGAGGATTGAAGAGTGTTAGAATGAATAAAAGGGGATTAAGGTTTGATTTGGGGGCTTTAGGAGACCTTAGAAAGGCTAAAAGAGGCATAATATTAAACCAAATTATGAATTAACCATTAGTGAAATGGGCTAGATCACAGAAATAGTGCCTCACGGAAGGCTGCCAGGTGTTGTCTACAGGTTCACAGACCATGAACCTGTCTGTGAGACCTCACTTGGTCTCGACTTTGGCTTGAACTCTCGGGGAACTTTCTGGGTCAACTCACGGGGGATCTCACAGACCGTGTAGCTAAACATGGACCGTGTATTGGTATGTGGAGCATCACTTTGTCCAGATTCTAGCCCGGAGCCTTGACCAACTCTCTGAAACACTTCAGGGAGCCCCTCACGGACCGTGAAGTGGTCCGTGGAGTTCCACTTAGTCTGAGGCTTGGTATACACTCCAAGAGAGCTCAATGGAACAACCCTCGGGACACACCATAGACCATGAACCACAAAATGGTTTGTGGTCCCTCACTTGGACTCGATTCCAAATCCTTTTTTCAGCATACTTCTGAATACGGGTAGTCTCACTACAAAGGCCATAATTTCCACATCCAAACTATGAATCTAGTGAAACTAGTTGCGTTGTGAATATAACCCAAAGATCTTCGATTTGATATATCATAGCCCACACATTTCATCTCATACCAAAAGATACGTCTTTTCAAAGTCCATGCTGCCTAACCATCCTTACAATCTTCCACCAAAGCAATTACTTTGAATTCGGCCACTTAAATACAACCCAGGACTACCAAAATTCAACCATGATGAGTTCAACACTAAACTTGACCAACCGTTATGAAGTTCGAACATTTTAGGGTCGTTACAAGATATATGATGATGAATAAATTAATTTGACATTCAAGTGCCAGAAGAAGTAAGGGTGAAATTCTTCTAATTGGATCGAGACACTTTAGAAATTAATAGATTCGTCAGTTTTGCATAATCAACACACTTGAATGAATTGATAGTGCATTATTTATTTGAATTCTGATATCTAGGAATCAGAACTTTAGTTTGTCTTCAATTTGATATACAAACATCATAGTATAATTTGGTTTATAAATTCACATTTAAATCCCTCCCTCATTTGAAATGGTAGTTATTAAATTGGGTTTAATTAGTGTAATACCTCATAATTTAAGTTAGGACCCGATCCATTCTTT
Organism: Solanum aculeatissimum; assembly: GCA_038996855.1. Classification (NCBI taxonomy): domain Eukaryota; kingdom Viridiplantae; phylum Streptophyta; class Magnoliopsida; order Solanales; family Solanaceae; genus Solanum; species Solanum aculeatissimum. Next base: position 18,727 of record JBCEWC010008364.1, on the reverse strand, counting down.
GTGTGTATATGCTCGAGCTTTATAACTTTCATTTGTATATATATATATTAGAATTTATTTTTAAGTATTTAAAGTGTATTAAATGTGATTTGAGATCATAAGTGATATTTTACATCAAGACAAGTCAGAAGAATTTCTATTGACTAAGTTTTGACATTAGTTCATAGAAGGATCAAATTTAAATGACCATATCTGCAAGAATATAAAGTGTGAGGTGACCCACAATATATCAAATTAAGGGTGTTTGAATCCTCTTTCCAATGCTACTAAGATTGCCCCATTCTAAGTTCGAAGTAAAAAGTTATACTTGTTTTAGTGAAGTCTTATCGGGTAGTATGAATGTCCAAAACCCTTTTACGGATCTTGAATCATTCCATGACTCGTAGAGCCCCACTTGAAGATTTCCTGCACCCTTTTTTCAGAATTTCCTTGACACGTTTTGGAGTTATTTTGATCCTTTTTATAGCCATTTAATCCTATTCTAAGTCATAGATTGAGTATTTTAAAGAAGTATATCATTCAATTAATTAGTTTTCCTCTCATTAACTCAAAGTCCAAAATTATTTATCTCTAAAATTCTCTCCCAAAAGGGTTGTCTTCTCCATCAAGTCAAGGCTAGGATTTCAAGGTCATGTCAATTCTCCATTGCTAGAAACTTGTATTTAGGGGTTTGATTTTCAATGTATGTGGGCATTAATTCATCGGCATATTCTATCCATGGATCCAAAGATATTTTTAACTTTTCAAGGGATTTTAAGTATGAATTTCATGAGATTTTGATCAATTCTTCTTCAATTACATGAATTAAGTTTTAATTAAAGTTTATATTTTTAATTAGGTATGATTCAAGTTTTATTGCATGATTCCATTGATTTTCATTCAATTACTCCTATATGCTACATAGGGGTCAAGATATTGAGTATGAATTTTTCTTAATTATGATTACAAATTGATTCAATTTTATTCAATTATGAATGATTTATGTTGGAATTTACATGATTTCAATGATGTATTATCTACTCCCATGTATTATGTTAATGTTAAGTATGAATTTATGCCTTTATAAGCCTCTTCAATTATGATTAAGTTGATATGTTTCCACATGGTCATGCATGATTTCAATTCAATTACACGATTTTGAGATGATTCCCTACAGATTTATGCATGAGACTATATTTTCCAAAGATAAGCTTTTTGTTATGATTATGTATTTACAAGAATTTCAAGCAAGTTACATGATATGATAAAATTCAAGTTAAGTATCAATGATAGTGGGACCTTCTCACCTAACTATGAATATGTGATGATGAAAGGTCTATACTCACATCACATAAGTAAGGAGCTATTCTATGACTATGTTTATGAGTTGAGGATGGATAGTAGAGATTGTCCCTCCCACATGACATAATTTTATCCCTTATGAATTCTATTCCTTCAAGAGTTTACTTAGAATCAAGTAGACCTTGAGATTGAGGCGATCTTCCGAAGTAGAAGCAAGAGACCCATTGTAAGATCTCACTGTCCCATGACTATGTTCCATATTAGGATAAAGGATCATCCACAGTAGAGGCTTGATTCCTTAAAGAGGGACACCCGTAGCAGAGGTTTTATCCCTTATGTAGATTAGTGGATTCACATAGGTATTAGGAGTCTACCTTGGCAAGTAGTCTCCTCCTTTCTCCGATGTAGGAGTAGCATCAGAACTCCATATTATAGCTCACATGATTTATGTCGGTTAATGGTAACTCCCACACATGTTCATTTCTCTCACAAGGTTAAAGGTTTTTCTCTTAAAGGTTTATGATATATTTTCTATGACCCGTTACACTTATTATGATTATGATTTCCATTATGACTTATGATATGTTACAAGACATACGATTTCTTACATTGATTCATGACTATCATTATAGTATTTATGTTCTCCCATACTTCATTATGGCTCTTAAAATGCTTTAACCATATTTAAGATTTACTATTATGCTTCAAAGATTTACTTAGCATATTTTTCTAACTTAGTTATTTGCATATTATGATATCATGCATTGCATTGATCACATACTAGTACATTCCAATGTACTAATACACATTTTGCCTACATTATTAAAAATGTAGGGTTGGATGCTCCTCAAACTCTTCATGGCTATTTAACTTGGTAGCACATCACTTGATTGGTAAGCCCTCATGCTTTGGGAATTGCCCATCGGGCTTATGATCATATTGTTAGCTTGGTTTTCATTTGAGACATTTACTTTATTTTTGCTGAGGGTGGGGTAGGAACATGTTCATAACCCCCCATCCATGTTAGTATAGTAGAGGCATATCTAAACAAAAAAAAGGTGTAATTCTATTTAATCGGGTCTGATCTCTACTTTTATCTTTCAACTTTATTTGGAGACGTACCTATCATTTTATTTTCTATTATTGATAAAATTACCTTATGTATGCTTGATATGCTAAGATGGATTAGTTATGATTTCTTTAGGAATCTTAATCATCATCTTACGCCTAGAGCCTAGTTTGGATCGTGAAAAACTTGGTATTAGAGTACAAGGTTCAAGTGTCCTAGAGAGTTTAGCATGCCACATCAAATAGAGTCTTATTCATGGGAGTGAAATGTGCCACATCTATGAGATACTATGAGGAATTTTATAAAAGCTTCACCTCTTTAATGATCTTATCATGCGGTAGAGCGTACTATAAGGTTCTCCTTTCTAATATTTGTTCTTTGAGATTTTCAGAAAGATACCTTCAAGAAGAGGCTTGACATAAATTGGGTATGGATTGACTTCATGTTCTTTGTGCTATGAGTGACTTTATCACCGAAGGTTTTGAGTTGTTGAAATGGTAGAAGTGTTAGTTCTTATATTCATTCTCAGACATCCCTATGTTCTAGCCTTTTCATTATATTTCATATGCATGCATACTCATGAAGTTAGATTTTGATGAAGTTTTGTGTAAAATTTGAAAATATCATGGTTTATGCATTTTAAATTACATTCATTACTAAAGGTTTGAAAATTTTATGAAAATGATATTTAAATTGTATTATTGCATTCATGTTGGGTTGATAGATGTTCATTCCACTCTATTCGTGCTAATTCAAATCACATTCGAAGATGAATATTTCTAAGGGGAGATAATGTAACACTACATAATTTCTAAGTTGGGACCCAAGCCATTCTTTATGTGTGTATAGGACCGAGTATGATAACTTTCATTTATACATATGTGTTAGGATCAATTCATAAGAATTTAAAGTGTATTAGATATAGTTTAGGGTCATAAGTGATCTTTTATATCAAGCCAAGTCAAAATAATTTCTATCGACTAAGTTTTGACATTAGTTCATAAAAGGGTGATAACGCCCAAATGTACTCCAAAATGGTTAAGGAATACAACGATCTTTAGCAATATAATTTATCCAATAAAAAATCAGGGTTGATCCCACGAGGAATATTGTAACGATTCATCATTCGAAGTAAGATTTGATCTAATTAATTGCAGACGAAAAAAAGGTCTAATTACTTAATGAAGTATGATTTGTAACTAATTAACTAAAATTGAAGGATAGTTGCTTAACATGAATTCAATAGAAGGAGACATGCTAGGGGTCTACGTAGCATTTCAATATGAATTGTCAATGATCTCACACACTAATAGCCAAAAAAAGCTAAGGGAATTTATGCAATTAGATGTGTAACCACTCTAAAACATTTGTCAGCTGAACCCAGTTAATACTTCAACTTAAATTATAATTACCCATGACCATGACCATTATGTAATCTATCCACTCTAAATACTCAAAATTATGCAGTACTCAACGATCAACACATAAACCCTGAGTTTGAAACCTCAAAGTTTCAATTATATATGGTATAAAATATTAAAACAAATCACACAATTTAATACATAAGTGATCAATAATTCAAAGACTCATTACTAAATTCAGAACTCAACTACATCACACATCCCCAAGCATGGAAGTTTTTAGCCACTCATAGTAAAAGTAGGAAATTTACCCAGTTAATCATCCATAGCCTTCAATTTAAATTGAGGATACTAAGATGAGATTAAAAATTCATCCAAATTCTTCTTTCAAAATGCAAGAAAATTAAGTACAAAATCCTTCTAGAACAACAAGTACAAGCTAAGAGTGTTTTATACCAAAGTATCAAAAAGTGTTCCAAAAAATCTCCTAAATTTTTTTATCCAAAATGCTTAAATATCATATCATAATTTGCCTTGAAATGCAACTCGGTGAAGTAAGTCATACATCACCGATATGTTTGTCGATGTGGCCACTTGCAACACCCATCATGAGTTGACCAACAAAGTTTCAATTTCAACCAAGACTTGATTAAGACATTTAACGATGCACATTAAGCTCATCAATTTCAATCGGTGATGCACAGATTTCATCACTATCACTGAGTGGACTGCTGGACTTCGACATTAATGCTCAGCACACACTCCTACTTAGAGGTTAAAGTGGTCGTAATCAAGTATTTAACCTAACAAGGATTAGGATAGTTTCCACGAGGAATATGGTAGACTACAAATTAGCACACTTTTGTAAAGTGAATAGATATACCCTAATATCTCCCAGAAACACAAAAATAAATACAAAGAGCGGGGTTTGCAAGTAAAAATAAATTCTAAACTAAAATTGCAAGTGTTTGTAATCAAAAGAGAAATGAACTAGAACTACGTGTTCCCCATGACTCCCTAACTAAGTGTTCTTGGATACTTGTGACTCTTTTCTGGTGCGTAGGTGCAGGACAATAAGTTATGTTCTCTTAAATCCGTGATCAAGCATCTAGGTGAATTTCATCATATTACTTGATCGTTCTCTGTGATGTTGCTTTACTAACCCTTACTTTTATCCTAGAACAACCTTACTACATCTAGTAGATTGATTAGTTGAGAAAAATAGATCAACTTCTGTTAATTACCTCTTTTCCTATTCGTCACCTCCTGAATTAGGCAAGTGATATTACGCGAGTTCTAACATTGTCCATCTATTAAAAATCAATTAAAGTGAAGAGATTAATTAATGCATCCTAACACCATCCAAACATTTACAAGTAATCCAATTTTATCTTAGTTAGTTCGTCATGGTTTCCACAACCCTAGTTGTGGATTTAGCCACGCATGCTTGGAGTATGATCAGAAATCATGCATGAAGAATATATAATTAAATTACTTATGCATAAGAATAGATAAACAAAAATCCAAAATCTCAATGAAATTGCAAACTTGAATAAATGAAATCACAAAATAATGTTCACAAACTCTCTATCTCATGTATTGTTGTCTCTACTACTGTATCTAATGTTGTATCTCTCATAAAAAACCTATTTATAATACTTAAAATACAAAGCTGAAATGAAATTGGATAACTGTGTCAGCGATAGTTACGAGCAATTTTACGGCTCGTGAGGCAGTTCACGACTTGTGAGTCAGGGTCTCATGAAATGTAGTTGCATCTACTGGCACCTTTCACGAAATCATTTTCATGGGCCGTGTAGGATTCCATGACCCGTGAAGGGTTTCGTCTGAGTCACTTTCAGTAACTCTTCAATTTCTGCTCTTCATTTCACAACCACACTCTACGACTCCTATTATGGTTTACGACTCATGATCTGCTCTCATAGAGTGTGACTCACTTTTCACACCTTCATTGGAATTTCAAACGGAACCTCCTTTACGACTCGTGGAGTGACCCACGACCCGTAGAGGGTCTCATAAACTGCCAAAAATTCTACAAATCTGTACTTTAAGCTCAAAACCAAGCCAACATTGAAATCCTGCAAAAATAAACACAAACTAACATCAAATCTACTAATATTGCTTTGATAATGCACAAAATCCCAAGTTTTAAGCATTAAAAGTGTTGTATTTTGGCAGCACGCAACTTAAAATTATTGTTTGTCCTCAAGCGATGGACTCAATCTACTTAAGCAGCACAGAGTAACATAGACATCAACCCAATGACACAGACTATATCAAAATCTCAACAAATACCCAAGTCTCCTCAAAATATATATCAGATAGTTATCCAAAAAACCAATGCAGACTATAATATCCAACAGTGCAACTATGACAAGTTAGCAACCACAAATAAGCAACATATCACTGAATTAGTCAAGTATCAACAATGAAATGCAAGTGCCCTCATAGAAAGAAGTCCCATCATATACTCTGGGTGATATTTTCAATTTAAGTTCATTGGGATTATATAAAAAAACTCACCCTCACAAAAGATATTCAAATATTGTGCCCAATACCATATGCTTACCCCTATACTCTAGATCATGACTTGTTGACTAGTTGGACTAGGATCACGTTAGGACTTTCTAAGCTTGTAATGTAGGCTCAGGGGGCTTTGGGGTAATTGTATGGATATATAGTGACTTTGATGCTCCTTGATACAACATTATTCACCACTTTTACCCTACCAACCTATCATTTTTATTTTCTTCTCCCTTTTCCCCATTTTTCAACTACTTAAGGGTGTCTTTCTTTTCTTTTTTAGCACTTTTGCCCTTATTCATTCACATTGTTTTGAACTTTGGAAAATTTATCATTTTTCTTGCACCCTTTTTATTCTTTTTCTCCCTTCTATGTATCACTAAGTGTTTTCCTCACCTTTTATGACTTCTCCTTATACCAGTCACCGTCAACTTAGGCTTTTAGCCTAAGATGAGGAGCACAATATCTATCTTCCAAACCAGGGCCACTTTTTGGATAGCCACCCTCAACTTAGGCTTTTAGCCTAAGTTGAGGTGCACAACGTTCAAGGAAAGACCAGGGTTAAGTTTGGGATTATCATTCATTAAGGTCTAAGCTTATTAGATGTTTACAAAGAATAGGGTCAATCTTAGGCTCAAAAATAAGGATCAAGGGATAATTAACATCTTTGGTTGGTTATATTTAGGCTAAGTGGGCTAAATCAGAATAATGACCTAAGATCCTTTCCTAACCAACTAACCTAGAGTCTAAATCCTAAGTAAAAGGGCAAGTTTTGGATTGACGCATAGTAAAGAATCATGCAATTACGCTCACTCACTCATGACACTGCTTTACATGTTAACATAAACTACTAGATTACGCTTTTTATCATAGTTCACACACTTATCAGAACAAACACTATCAGATAACCTCATCATACATGGTTACTATTAAACTAGCTAAACAAAAAATTTTAGTGGGTGTCATTTTTACACAAAAGTTAACTTTGCCATGGATATCAGAATTATGTACTACAAATGCTACCTAAACATCCTAAAGATGTCAGTTCAATACAAAATAAAATCCATAGGGAAAGAATACAGGCAAGAAAACCCTTTGGAATAAAAAAATGGAGTAGTTATAGGACAAAGTTACTCAGACTTCACTGAGGTTGTATAACCACCCACACCCCATCAAAATGATTGTGCATTATCCTCAATGCATGTGAACAAAATATAAAGGACTAGGGTCAAAAGAAACATAATTGGGTGCCTAAGTGCCTCTCTCAATCTCACTCTATCCACCCTCCACAAACCTAGTGGACTCCTCAATAGTAAGAGCTAATCGGGAGGTACCCTCGCCTATAAGCAACTCACCACCAAGGCGCTTTGCATCTGCATCATCTGTGTGGGGCCTCTTCCCAAGAGAAGTCTGCGTGGGATCCTCTAGAGCGAACAGGTCTACAATAGGCACTGCAGCTGGCATGGTAGATGGAAAGCCTAATAAAGTAACCAATGCAACAACAATGTCGGCCAAGAGTTGTTGAATCTCTGTCTGCATAGCCAACAGGTCAACTGGAGCCGCTATTTGGAGGCTCGTCTGGACCCACTCCTTAAAGGTGTCGATGCAGGTATCCACCGGTGCAAGCCCCTCTCTAATGGTAATAACTGTAAAAGCCTGCATCTGACTCTCAACCTCTACAACAACTTGGCAGACCTAAGTCCTCAACTATTATAGTTGTTGAGCCTACTGTGACTTAGCATGCATCAATCTCTGCGGCAATGCTTGGAAAGATACTATTGATACAAATGCAATACAGGCAGGTGGTGAAGTAGTGAACACAGACTCTGGAGCACCAACAGTAGTAATAATTGGACCCCTCCCCTTAGAAGTCTCAGTCTGTGGGAGGCCCTCTGCAGTCGGTGCAGTGGCAAAACTAGAGGGCTCAGTTGGAGTCACTAAGGCGGGCAAATCTAAAAGTATCACCTGTGGCCTCGATGCCCGACGAAGAGCAACGAGATTCTCTTCAGCCTTGATCAGGCTGGAATCTAATATGCCCTGCATATCCAGTAATATGTCCATGTGATGAAATATACGAACCCTCTTCCGTCAAACATAGGTGATGTATCAAGAACGGGAAGGGGATCATTGTGGACCTCCTCAGGGCTGCCTCATGGATCTTCTCTATAATCAGCGCAACCCAATTAATAGAATAGCCAGCCAAGATACTGGCCACCAATACGACTCTCTTCGACATCAAGGTATTATCTGCAAGTGTCGGCCAGATCTTCGAGTGAACAACCACCGCCCACAAAAATTTAACAGGGAAACTGAGTGCAACCTTGATAATAGGCTCCAAAGATATAGCTACCCAACCAGGGTCAGGTCTTGCAGTAGCAATGTGGGTAGCCACCCACCTCATCAAATGAGCTCGGTGCTCTGGGTCCCTCATCACTCCCAAGTTACGTGCCTGCCCCATTCTGGGATCAAACTTTGTTGTAGAGCTAGGGGCTGCGAACTTGGATCCAAATAACATCTGCCAAATGGTCTCCTCTGACATGTCGACCACTCGGCCTTGCACTCTAACCTTTTCTAGACTGTGTTGAGCGAGGGGATTTTTCCCCTTGGGAAGAGTGTTGTGCATAGTGGCAGCGTAGGAAGCGAAAAACTCCCTTACCCATACCAGTGAGTACCTCACAGCTGTTTGTGCAAACCACTGGAGTTCGTGTCGAATGATAGTGTCCTCCAGCCCTAGGACACTATCGAGTCCTCTGGTGATGACTCAAGACTCCTCCAGTATAGAACGAGTGGGTCGGTCATGCTCATTCCTCTGTATATCCTCCCTAAATATAGTCTTCATGACCTTGACTCACCACATATTGTGCTCTGCGTCTGGTGATGACTCGGGTGCGTGAGGGCTGGAGGATGATGAGGAGTTTGAACCCTCCTTAGAATCAGATCCGGACCCTCTCTCTCTTGGAGGTCATCTAAATACTATTGTTGGCCTTCTCACCTCTCTCGTTAGACTGGGGAGGGCGGCCTCAGTGAAGTCTGATTAACTTTGGCCTATAACTACCCCACTTTTTAATTCCAAAGGATTTTCTTGCCTATATTCTTTCCCTGCAGATTTTGTTTCTATTGAACCGACATGCTTAGGATGCTTAGGTAGCATTTGTAGTACATAGTACTGATATCCATGGCATAGTTAAATTTTGTGTAAAAATGATACCCATCAAAATGTTGGACTCCGACGTTAACGCTAAGCACACACCCCTACTTGGAGGTTGAAGCAGTTGTAATCAGGTATTTAACCTAACAAGGGTTAGGATCATTCCCACGAGGAATATGGTAGACTCCGAATTAGTACACTTTTGTAAAGTGAATCGATATACCCTAATATCTCCTAGAAACAGAAAAATAAATATAAAAAGGGGGGTTTGCAAGTAAAAATAAATTCTAAACGAAAATTGCAAGTGTTTGAAATCAAAAGAGAAATGAACTAGGGCTACGTGTTCCCCATGACTCCCTAACTAAGTGTTCTTGGATACTTGTAAATCTTTTCTGGTGCGTAGGTGCAGGACAGTAAGTTATGTTCTTCTAAATCCGTGATCAAGCATCTAGGTGAATTTCAACACATTACTTGATCGGTCTCTATGATGTTTCTTTACTAACCCTTACTTTTATCCCAGAACAACCTTACTACTTCTAGTAAATTGATTAGTTGAGAGAAATCGATCAACTTCTGTTAATTACCTCTTTTCCTATTCGTCACCTCCTGCATCGGGCAAGTGATACTAGGCAAGTTCTAACATTAGCCATCAATTAAAATTGAGTTAAAGTGAAGAGATTCATTAATGCATCCTAACACCATTCAAGAATTTGCAAGTTATCCAATTTTATCTTAGTTAGTTCGTCATAGTTTCCACAACCCTAGTTGTGGATTTAGCCACGCATGCTTGGAGTATGATAAAAATTCAGGCATGAAGAATACATAATTAAATTACTTATGCATAAGAATAGATAAAAAAAAAATCCAAAATCTCAATAAAATTGCAAACTTGAATAAATGAAATCACAAAATAATGTTCACAAACTCTCTATCTCGTGTATTGGTTTCTCTACTACCGTATCTAATGTTGTATCTCTCATAAAAAAATCTAAAAATCTATTTATAGTACTTAAAATACAAAGCTAAAATTAAATAGGATAATTGTATCAGCGACAGCTACGAGCAACTTTTACGGCTGGTAAGGCAGTTCACGGCTCGTGAGTTGGGGTCTCATGGAATGTAGTTGCATCTACTGGCACCTTTCATGAAATATTTTCCACAGACCGTGTAGGATTCTACGACCCGTGAAGGATTTCATCTGAGCCACTTTCAACAACTTTTCAATTTCTGCTCTTGACTTCATGATTACACTCTATGACTCATATTATGTTCTAGGACTCGTAATCCGCTCTCATAGAGTGTGACTCACTTTTCACCCCTTCACTAGAACATCAAACGGAACCTCCTCTATGACTCGTGGAGTGACCCACAACTTGTAGAGGGTCTCGTAAACTACCAAAAATTATGCAAATCTGTACTTCAAGCTCAAAACCAAGCCAACATTGAAATCCTACAAAATAAACACAACCAAATATCAAATCTACTAACATCACTTTTAGAACGCATAAAATCCCACGTTTTAAGCATTAAGAAGTGTTGGATTTTGGCAGCACATCATTGACACGCTTTTTACATCTCATTCTTGCAAGGTTCTTTCAGTTTTGACGGGCTTATATTAGCTCGTCGAATACTTTTGATGGTGCATCGAGTTCTCTTTTGATCGCTTACCTATGTTGATCCCTTGGATCTAAATGTTACATTTAGGCAATGCCTGTACTTATTCGGCGATGTAATGAATTGCAATGGCGATGCACTTTTAGCTCACTTTTTATGCATTTTTGTCCATTTTGCCTTGTTTTGCACTCAATTGCCCTTAACTCCTATTTGGTCACCAAACCTATCATTTAACATCAAATTAAGTTAGTTTGTAAGATAAAACAATGCATTGAGGATAATATTATGCCTATTTAGGACTAAATATGAGTCCACAACTCGAACTTATCAATACCCCCAACTTAACTTTTTTGCTTGCCCTCAAGAAAATAAAACATCAAATTCCCACCATATATTACCTTCAAATAGGGCTGAAAAAGAGTAATATGCAAATGATACCCCCTTTTTGTCCGTCAACTAAGCTTTCACAAATCACTTACAGGATTTTGATGCCTCAAAAGATGACAAAAAGGTGTTAAGATAAGGCTATGCTCACATGTTTGCAAGCTCATGCTCAAAATGATTCCAAGTGCCCTCGCTTCAAAGAAAATTCCTCATTCTCACAAAGCATAAGTAATTTCATTAATTCTAGAGGAATTGCACAGTATTCACACTCACAAAAGAGGAAAAGCATGAATGCTCTCACGCATAGACTTTTCTTTATTTTCAATCGTTCAAGGACTCATCGGGATCTAACTTGGGATCACAAGGACTTGCCAATGTCTTGTAATATTGGCTTAGGGACAAGTAGGTAACATTTTGGACAAAAGTAACTTAACCCTCTATGATTTGCCTAAGTCTTGTCTTGATTTCCTTTCTTACCTCAAATCTAAGTTTTTCAAACATTTTCTATTATTCAACCAACTTCTCATTTTCTCAATGCTCATAATTCAAGCTTTTTTCTTTCTTTTACGCATTTGAAAGATTCCTCTCATGATTTTTCTTTCATTTTAGATGCACAATCCTTCCCTCTTTGTTTTATTTTTTTATTACATTCAAACACACTTTCCTTTTTCAACATCCACTCATATATCACAAAGATTTTCCAACACACCCCAACTTAGGCAATTGGACTCACTTTCAGTAAATCAAGGAGGATAGGGTTCAAACAAGGCTTCATGATTAAAGAAAATTATAAAAGAGATCGTTATTGACATAGTTACTAGAAAAATGGCATTAGGCTAAAAAAGGAACACTAAGGATATCATTCACATATATAGTTGACTTTTGGCTCAAGTGAGTATCAGAAAAATAATCCTTGATCATTTTTTAAAATTAGTTCCAATAGACACCTTAAAAAGAGACTCTCGGACAAGTTCCAGGCAATCACACACACACCTTTCAAGTACAACTCACCATGTTTGGTACAATGGACTTTGAATTTAACAAAGACCCGACAACACTAGTTTGCAAAAAATGATCATAGCATTTTCAAGCTCAACGCTCACTTAGTCACATCAATATACTTCTAAACTATGAATGGATCATTTCCACTTGAATTGGAATAATCAGTGAGTCATTACACATTTTCATCCTTGGAACTATCTGAGTCAAAGATATTGAAAGTCAATACTTGAATTGTTTCAAGGGTTGAGAATTTGTCAACTTCTTTTACTAATTTTTAAAGAATGACTTTTCATATATGCTTTGGGCTTAACTCACAAGATTGACATTCAAACATAATAACTAAGCAATGAACAAATACTAATTAGTACAACCCAAAATAAAATATATACAAACCAAGTAACTAGTCATATCACCAAATGTCAAGAGTTTACATAAACCAACACAAAATAAGCTAAAATATGAGTGCCCAACATAACACACACCCTAAAAATGATGCATTGTGCTCAATACAAATGAAAAGCAAGATGAACATAAAGAGAAGAGAGTGTAAGAGTCCCCCTAAATCAGGTAGATGGAGGAAGGGGCTGAAGAAGGGTCCACTGGGGCATCAGTGCCCAAAAGTTATCCACCGTTCACCTCTATAGGTGCACCCGATAATGTAGGAGTTGGCTGCACTAACAATGTAGGGGGTGAAAGATTGGGAGTCTAAGACTCAAGGGATACTATAAGAAGCTCGAAAGATGGACTAGATAAACTAGAACTGATCATGTAAGTGTCATAATATGACTGCTCAAGAACTGTCCAGACCAATGACTTCTTCAAAATTTGTAACTCATCCTAGGGGCCAAACACACCCCATGGTTCTGTAGCTGCTATATCTTTCTCATTTGTCTCAGAAGTCATTGCCACATTAGTAGACTCTGTCAACCCAACCCTCAAAGGCCTTGTCTCTACATTGGTCCTCATAGAGGGTACATCAATGGTCCCCCAAAGAGACTTAATATATATAGACTTCAAGGAGTCCACATCCTGTCTTAGATTCAGAATATCGACCTTCAAGGCCATCACATCATCTAAAGCACCACTCTTATTTTCAACATCCTTGACTCAAACTATCAATCTGTCAAGCCTAAACCCTAACTCCTCAAGCAACCTCCCCTGGAGATCCATTCCTTTCTAAAGGGGCACAAGCGCAACCTTAATGGACTGATCAATCATCTCAGGGACAAAAGATTCTACCCTAATTGAATGAACATCTGTTGATTGGGAAAGTATGGTAGCCTGAATCAACTAGGGATGGGTATTGGGAGTAGTAGTAGGTGTGGGAGCTTGTGTAGGAGTAGGAAAAGTAGGGGTACCAAACTAGATGTCATCTCTGAAACATTTGTATGCTCTACCGTCCTAGCCTCTAGATGCTCGACCTCAACTACCAATATTGTGTAAACTGGTACTCTCTTCGCCTTCTCCTTCTCATCTTGTTTATAATCGAGATCAATATAAAAGATAAAGAGTGATCTCAACGTCAGTCTTGCTATTAAAAAAAATACCCCATTTACAATACAGGGTCATGAACAACACAGGAAATGGCAAGTAGGTGTGTTGTTGCTTTGCTCTCATCAACATTCTGGGGCAATGATGGAACTTAAACTCAAAAGCCTCTTATCCATTATACACCCTACCAAAGTAGATTTTGGATGTCTAAGGATTGATTCATTCTAGGATGGCATCAAATTGGTACTTATAAATCTAAACCAATAACGAGCTAGAATATTCAAAACTTTATTGTTAATCTGAGCCCCCTCTGCAAGCCATGAGGGTGTTGCACTACTCAACATCAGAGCCAACCAAGCCTTTAAGTCATCGAAGGTGTTGGTGTCGATCTTTTCTATTATATCATGGCAGCCCCATACTATACGGTTAAAGTATCATTGATCTCAGTTTCACCACACCTATCAATGTTTCCTCTAACTTTAGTTGTATCAACAAGTTTATGAATAACTTTCACTCTACCTGTCATGCCTCAAATAGAAGAGGGCACGACTGGTACTTGATACCGTCATTGGTCGAGTAAGCCACTGAAAATGCTAGCTAACTATACTAAGGGCTAAAAGATTGGGCAGCGTAACGTCTGAAAAACTAAGACTGTACCATTTAGGTCATGACTTGGTCAATAATAAATCATGTACATCAAGGTAGGTAAACCAAAATGATAAAGTCCAAGCTAACCGACGAGGCTGTAATAATAGAGGTACATGCACACACACATATATATACATGCCAAACCTATGGTTGAAGACTAAAAGTTGCAAAAGAACCAACCCAAAATAACATGTCCACAATAGCCTCTAAGATTGTCACTAACACTGTCAGGATAGGATCCCGACCATACCCAACTGTACAACAAAAAGTAGGCATCCTATGAAAGCTCCAGGAAGAGGTGGCGCTTACCAACTCATTACTAAACTGGGCTCCTAGTGGAGGGGTTGATTAAAATCCCTACCTAAACCTGCACGCATGAAATAAAATGCTACGTCTCCAAACAATGGGACATTAGTACAAATAAAAAAGCACTAGTATACAAGGCAGAAAGTAAAATTATAAATAGTTGTAATAAAAAGGATAATAGAGATACCACATGTAACCAAAACTCAAATAATCTTCCTGGCCGACACTTAACCTTATAGTGATCAAATATACATGGTATACTCGAGTAATCACATGTCATGAACACATATATATAGATGTAAATACGTGACATACCCAACCAAATATTAGCAATGGTAGTCATTTCCAATAGTTAACCGATATCATATTTGACAATCTGGGACTATCTGTATAATATGCATATATATAGTCATTTGGGAAAATAGGCCCCTTATCTCCGATTATAGCTTGATGTCCATGCATAATGTGCCATGTATGATATGAATATTAAATTCAGATAGTAGGCCATAGCAAGAATTTAGCCAATCTTGGCTCGTTGGTACTCTTAATCTCATAATATTATAATCATCATCATAGTATATACATATGACTCATGGAATTTTACATGTCTTTCGAATAAGTTTGAAAACTTAACTCAACATTCCAAATGATGACTTAACTCTGAAAATGTTCATTAAGGTACTTCATATAATGCTATACTTGGTTCTGTGCCAATTAGTAAAAGACAGTACTTGAAAAATCAAGTGTCTTAGTAGTTTAAATAGGAGCATTATACCGGAGATTATTGAAAATCAACGTGTTACTTTTTAAGTTCTTCAAATATGATTTTAATGAGGAAGGAGGACTAATTATGACTAATACATTCCCCTATAATCTACCTTTTTTTTTTGACACCACACCAAGAAGAATGACACCTCAAATACATGGACAAGTAGTCAGAAAAACCAATTAATTGATATATTGATACTGAATGTCCAGTTTAAGCGAACGAATGGAATATCAACCTAATATTATCATGAAAATAATTCAACTACAATCCCAATGTCATTTACAGAAGGTATTTCTAGCAACAAAATAGGAAAATATCATTGACATTTCAGGAATTTCCTAGATTTCATGGTAAAAGGAGGGACGAAACATAACCATAACATACCTTTTCAATGGACGTCTAAATGCCTAAAGTTTCTTTATGGAAGTTGCTTCTTACGTTCTAAGCTCCACAACCACTATATATATATACAGCTTATACACACCTATAAATAGTTCATAATTGAGCATAAATCAACAAAATTGCCGTATAGCCTTAACGCAATGAAATGTTCGTAGAACTTCGTAAAATGGTCATAACAGAGCCCCAAGATTATTACCTGAATAAACCAATTGTAAACCTAGAATAACCAAGAATAACACCAATTTTCTACCTTCCAAAAATAGCTCCAAACACAACACATAGGAGGGAAAAATAATTGTAAAGCATAAGGCATGCATTTCTAGGCACAAGGGAAAATTTTAATAGTAAAAATCACGAAAAACATACCTAAATCGCTCAAGGACCATGTGGGAGCACTTTATTCAGTTCCTTCACTGTTTTGGAACAGAAATATAATGTTTGGAGCTTTAAAATATTAGATTTTCTGACTTATAAGTGGCCTTGACTCAACCGGGTTCGCGACCCAGTTCTTGCTCGGACAATCCATGGTAAAACTAACATAACCTTTTATTTTGAAGCCAGTTTGATGTGCAGTTTTGTGCGTTACAAATTAGACTCATAGACCATCAATTTGATAGGTTATGGACCCTTTAAATCCTTATATTTTGGGATATATGGTTTGAGATATTTGACCCAAGTTTAAGAAATGTTTCTTAAACAAGCCTACGGTAACTTTGGCCAACCTTTGTCTCACAACTTTCTTGACTCCAAAACATAACATATGACCATTGTGCTATTAAAATAACTCTTAAAAATATATTATTAGTAAATTATACACTCTTAGTCCCATCCAAAAATTAAAACTTAAATTAAACCTTCTGGAAAGGGGCGGGGTGCTACTCGACCCATTTCTTTAACCCCGAATATGTGGTTAAGTGGTTCCTTTGACCTAAAACTTTAAGTCCTTGATATTACCATCATTTGCAATCTTATTATCCTTAGGTACTGTACAAAATCATATACGCCTTATATAACATATCACACTATGTATATTATGGAAGACGAGAAATGTGGGGTCTCACACTATTCTACTCTTTGGAACCAAAAATATGTATGCCACATAGTACTCACGAACCCAAGATGGAATATATATCGATACCAAAGTCTAACAAACACTTGGAAGTTGTGGAATTTGAGTTTTTTCCATACCTCGGGGTATTTATCATCAACCCCATCAGTGGATAGATGGTTTCCTCCTAAATCATTCTCAAGCCTACAACTTTTAACTTGTTTAGAATCTGAGGTGAAGTAGTTATCCTCACAGTCTGCCCAAGTGGGTCATGAGCTTCTTTAGAGTTCTCTTCAGTACATCTGTGCTTTGGAGTTGGTTCAGTAGCAGTTAGGGCATGCACAGGGATTTTGAACCCCTTTTCTTCACTCTCAAACTCGGTCCACTCAACTTAGAGTGAACCCTCGCTATCACTATTAGCATAAGAGGCCATTTTCTTCTTTCCTTTTACCTGATGCTCTTTGCGAGGCCTTGTGGATTATTGTTGTTATGGTTCCTCATATAGGACGATACTTTTTTTCCCTTGGATCCATCTTCTTAGAAACGTGCTTAGGCATCTTGCAAATATCACAAAAAAATGATATGTGAGTAAAGTAGTTCTGTGAATTATTGAAGTAGTTCAGCAAGCTAAATGTCCATTATTGAAAGTGATAGAAAATGGGATTCAAATCCTATCATAATTGACGATCAAGGTGTCAAGTCAGCGCATCATCAAATTAATTCAGTGGGCCAACTTGACATTACCAAAAGTGATAAAGATAACATTATCCAACCTTGACAAAGTAGTTGATGTAAATGTAATTCAGCAATCCGCAGAATCACTTCAGCGAGATAAAGTTAGCCCGCTAAAGATGACTAGTGCTTCGTCAAATTGCATATTTGTCCATTAAACCAATAAACATGCAATCCTCATAATTTTAACAAATAAATCAACATAAATGTCTAATTATTCACAATCAATATAGGTCTTAGGGTACTCATACCTCCTGTAAGCCTTACTAATCTAATGAAACAACGCCATAGCCCTTAAGTGTTACGACCCGGAAGGGGGCCTAGATGTGACATGGAGAAAGAGAACTCGAAAGTCCTTGATCAAGACATCATAGAATCATCACACATATCATCGGTTCGGAAGCGCGGAAGTAAACACATAACACATAAGCTCTAAGGGAATCAAGGCTTTGGACTCAAGCTACGGGGGCGCACCAGGGTTATGGGACTTCCCACATAAGCACATAATCAACACACAATCCCAACATCAAGGCATAAGCAAAATCAATACCATCTCCACAAGCAAAAGTCTTCAAGATGATCACACATCGTCCGTAAGAATATATAAGTCATCTCCGGTCCCTTCATGGTTAGAACATGTAGACGAAGAGTATGGTTAGCACATAATATGTACTAAGTATGCGGGCATGAAATTCATATGACAATATAGTATGACCAAGCAACATGACAAGGGGACAAGTGATACGAAAGGTATGCACGTAGCCAAGAGATATAAATAACACTATGGTATGCCATGATACATGAGATGCAATCCTACAATCATAGTATAGCGGGGATGTAACCTCAACCGACAACGAAGGAGACCCGAGCGAGCTACTACCCGGATCCGGACTACTTGCCAAGTAGATCCCTAATCACCCTTCAACAA
>JBCEWC010008363.1:0-20080 GCA_038996855.1 Solanum aculeatissimum | reverse complement strand
GTTTTCAGTATATTAAAATTGATATAGTCTAATTTTTAATAATTGATACACACAAATCATCAATAACCCTAAAAATTCGCGTTGTATCAATACATATTTTTATGTATCGACGTTTTTCCAAAAATCAAGAATTTTTAATAATTTTAGAAAGAGTTGATTTATATTGAAATTAAGCCTATAAAATATGAAATTTCTATAATTTGCCAAAAAAAAAAAACACTTAGCATCAAGTAATTTTTTGTGTTTCAAGTCCAGTGGGTCATAAAAAGTTAAACCTTTATTTTGTTTGTCATATTCTCACAATTTTAATAAATTGAAATACTACTTTCAGGATATCTCCGGCATTTAATGGTTGTGCACAAAATCGGTATTTAATGATTGCGCACAAAACCCCAGAAAAATAGGAAGAAGAAGACAATTTTGTTTCGTAAAGAAAACTATAGCATTAATTAAAGCAAGCGCAAAATTACAAAAATCAAAAATACCATTTTGTTTTCTCATAAATTCCCAATTAAGTATTTGTCATTGCCAGTTTGTTGCTCATTATGATAGACAATATAAAGTAGAGATGTCACCGTTTAAAAAACAGCAACAATTCAAAATTCATACAGAACACATTCTTCCTTGATCTCAATCCCGTAATTTTTTTTTTTTGAGAAATGAACCAGACTGGATCATTTCTCAAGAACAATAGCAAACCCATTACTCTGCACTATTAAGCAATATTTTCGGGCACTCCATTCTGAACCAATAATTTGTTTAGTAAGAGGATGCATATAATTATGATAATGATGAAGGCCACAATTGTTAATAGTGGTATTGCTTGTTGTTGGGTTAGTATCATGGGAAGAGGAGACAAATTAGCGAAAAGTTAAATAAGAAGAAGAGTTGAAAAAGGGACGCGTTTAGCTTTTTTGTAAATCCCACATGATTTTTTAGAATTTTTAAAGGAATAATTAAATACTGATTTTAAAATCCTGCTGGCATAGTGCCACATCAGCAGACTAAACATCCTCTTTCTTATATATAAAAAATTAAAAATTACATTCTAAGCCCCAGCATTATTAAAATAACTTTTTATACTTGCCAAAATATAGATATATATATTTTAAAATTTAACCTCAATTAATAATAAATATTTCAATTTTAAAAATACTTATCTAAATATTCTTAATTTGATTTCAATTGGCTCAATAACATCTTAATTTTAAAAATGCACATCCTCTTAAACATTATCTCAAATACATTATCAAAGTTAAAATATTGGCAAAATACATTTATATCAAATTAAAATGTCTCGATACGTGTCAAATTAAAATATCTTATATATGGATAATGACATTTCTCGTTGAATAAGGGCGCTCCGCGTCCTATCGCCACGTAATGGCCTCAGCTGCTAAAACACCCACCGTTGGATAAGTTAGGAGTTAATCTAAGCCGTCCGATAGAAAAAGTGGGACCTATAAATTCATAAATCTCTGTAAATTCTCTAAAATTTGTATCAGTGACGTTCCTTGTGTACTTTTTCAACAAATGGACCCAAACGGCGTCGTTAGTTTCCGCCACCGTCAATCTCCCTCGTCCGATCGGTTTCTCGGCGTCTTCTCTCCGCCGTTGAGTGACGCTGCTCTTGGCGGCGGGATAGATGAATCAGTCGCCGATGATAATGAGCTCAACGAAGATGACGTGTTCTGGACTGGAAGAGCTTTGACTGAATCTCAACTCCGCTCTACTTCTCCTTCGCGAAATAGTTTCCGGAAGCCTGAGAAGTTCGGTATTCTCGCGGCATTAGCGGAGGATCTACAGAAAACTAATCTGCCTGTTGTCCGTCGGAAGCCTTCAATCGCTTCCTCGCCTTCTAGTACGGACTCGATCCCTCAATCGCCGATTTCACCTTCGCCTTCTACTGTGATACCGTTTTCACGCCCTTTTCCTTCGAT
The DNA here is from genome assembly GCA_038996855.1 of Solanum aculeatissimum. Taxonomy (NCBI): domain Eukaryota; kingdom Viridiplantae; phylum Streptophyta; class Magnoliopsida; order Solanales; family Solanaceae; genus Solanum; species Solanum aculeatissimum. The sequence goes on along the minus strand of JBCEWC010008363.1, from coordinate 18,140 downwards.
TCCCAAGCCTCCATCGGGTAACAGTAACTTTAATCACTCAAAATCCATGCCAGCGAGGAACTTCCAGCACTCAGCTCCGGTCAACGTCCCAATGATGGCGAAGAAGACACCAAAGCATAGCTTGCTTGCTGAAGTTGAAATTGATGACGATGATGCTGACGATGAGATGTTACCGCCGCACGAGATGGTGGCCCGAGGATCAATGAGGTCTCCTAGAACCACTTTCTCAGTGCTGGAAGGTGTCGGAAGAACACTCAAGGGGAGGGATCTTCGTCAGGTTCGCAATGCTGTGTGGCGCCAAACAGGTTTTCAGGATTGAAATATGCTCAGTTCGTTGATATAACTCAAGATTTTATTTTAGGTATCTAAAGTTCTAAACTGACCTATGTTTTTGTTATATTCTGCATATAGGCAATGAAGAAATGTTTTTACAAATTTCTTCAGTTTTTTTATGTGCCTTAAGTGATTGAAAGAAGATGAAGTTATTATCTAGAAAAATTGGTGATGTGTTATATCAATATGTACATTTATGGCAATGATCTCTTTGAATATTAATGCAAAATAGTATTGTTAAATCCTTTTTGATTCTGTTGCTCTAGTTTCATTATTTGTAAGTTAAAAAGTTTCCAGCTTTTAGCCATTGATCTCTGTTATCCTTGCTGTGCCTATAGTAAAAGTTCATAGATTGTTGCCTGTCCTGATGGTTCTTCTGTGGAATCCCCATAGCTGATCATGTTTAATCGTACACATAATCTAGCAGTTCAGGTGACTTCTTTTGCTCCTCCTGTGCAATGTTTGAACTGAATTAGTGGACTGGTCCCCCGGAATCAAGTTTCAGTATCTCCTCCTATTAATTCTCTGCTTTTACCATGATTTTTATGCCCTTTATCTAGATGTTCCCCGTCAAATTGAAACAGCTGAAGATATCATGCATCTTTATTTTTTGCGGTGATGGTGGTGTATAGACATACTTGCACACACCTTCACTGTTTCATTGTGTACCTTCATTATCTCACCAGTATCACTAGCCACTAGTGTAAATATCGAGTAACTCTGTCCACCATAGTTTATAGTGATGGTGGTGTTCTGACCAAAGATCTTTCTTATCTTGCTATCTCTATAGTGAGAGTTTGTAGATTGTTGCCATGTTCATGTTTAAACGGTACCATATTATCCTGTTCTGATAGTTCCTCTGTCAAATTCCCATCGCTGATCGTGTTTAATCATACACATTATCCAGTAGATCAGGTGACTTCTATTACAACTTCTGCACAATGTGTGAACTGAATTAGTGGACTGGTTCCCAGAATAAGTTTCAGTAGTTCCTCCTAGAAATCTGCTGCTTTTACCATGATTTTATACTGTCCATTATCTAGCAGTTCCCCATCAAATTAGAACAGCCGAAGATATTATACATCTCAACTTGGACACACCTTCACTATTTTGTCTAGTACCTTCATCATCTCATCATCTCACCCGTATCAGTAGTCACTAGTGTAAATTTCGAGCAACTCTGTCCACCATAGTGTATAGTGATGGTGGTGTTCAGACCAAAGATCCCTGTTATCTTTGCTTTGTCTATTATGAAAGTTTATAGTTTGTTGCCATGTTCATGTTTAAACGGTACCCATATTATCCTGTTCTGCTAGTTCCCATGTCAAATTCGCCAAAGCTGTTTGCGTTCAATCATACACATTATCTAGCAGTTAGATGACTTCTGATGTAACTTCTGCACAATGTGTGAACTGAATTAGTGGACTGATCCCTTGAATCAAGTTTCAGTAGTTACCCTAGAAATACTTTGGTTTTACCATTTCATAGTGTCCTTTTTGCAGTTCTTCCCCTTCTAATAGAAACAGCTGAAGATATCATGCATCATTCTTTCTTTTTGGAGAAGGTGGTGCTTAGCCCAATTTGCAGACACCTTCACTGTTAAGCTCCTTTTTCTAGAATTCTTCCCCTTCTACTTGAAACAGCTGAAGATATCATGCATCATTCTTTCTTTTTGGAGAAGGTGGTGCTTAGACTAATTTGCAAACACCTTCACTGTTAAGCCAAGTACCTTCAACGTTTCATCGTCTCACCATTCACCAGTATCACTAGTGTAAATTTTGAGCAACTCTGTCCTCCTAGCTGGTTTTTCTTCTATTGGAAGTGAATCTTGGTTTCCCATGATTTTTGTTCCAACTCCATCAGGCATGCTCTTGAAAGCGTCGTGTATCCTGACTTTGACACAAAGCACCTCATGTTGTGCTTTTGTTGTTGGATGCATTTACCATTGAAGCTGTAGTAGAACATCAATCTTAGACTGTTGCCCTTAATATCTTCAAATCATGTATTGGTCTGTGTTGATTTCAAATGATGGATCTCGGAGGAAAGTAAAAGAAATCATCCGGAATTAGACTTCGATAATTGAAGTTTGATCCAAATACATGAGCAGTGCCACAATCATTGGATGAAAGAATCAAACTTGAAATAATGGAATGCATGAATGTCTCTTTGCTGTTGCATCACTTTGTACAAGCTAAGTAGTCCCTGTAACAGCACCGCATATCCAACCTTCTCCTGGGGCCAAGATTATTTTTTTAGTGCACTAGCATACTCGTCTTCTTTCTTCATCCAAATAGATTTAACATTTTCGATACTTCAAAGGAGTTGAAATGCAGTTGATTGATTTGTGTAGGCTGAGTGTGCCATATGTTATTGGAAACAAATTCCCCACTTTCCAAGGTAGGGTAAGGTCGGTATACACTCCATCCTTCCCAAATTTCACTTGTGAAACTACATTGAATATGTTGTCAAACATGCCAGAAGTTGTCAGGCTTATCAGATGCAAACATATAGTGGGAGGAAAGTCCTTAATCGAATACTGAACACTCTAGTGTAATTGAAGAGAAACAAAAATATATGTTTCATTCTAGTGTCATACTAGAAGAACTGAAAAATACAACATATGTAAACAATATTCATAAATTTCATTACAAAAATAGAAAAGTTTGTCCTCTTTAGGAAGAAAAAAAGGACCCAAATCACTATTTCCATCACTCTCTACATGCCTTTGTAGCTCCCAAAACTCCATTTAATTCTGCCATGATAATCAACAAATTAATGGTCGCAAAAGTACGTTGCAAGCATTTGAAGTAACCGCTAACATTCCAATATTGACATTTGGTAAGAATTCAACTCCCAAACCTTCACAAGAGACTTGTAATTTTCCACAATTTAATCGATTACGTGCTTCACGATGACTTATTTGTACTGAAAATCTAGTGGGACGACCAACATAAACATCATGAACTACATAGTCAACAATACAATCAATATTATTATCACTCAAAGCACCAAAAGTCACATCAATGATAGTTTGAGTTTTTTCCTCTTGATGGAAGTTAGTAGAAACATTGGCTTGCCAATAAAAGTTGTCATTGTATGTAATTTTCACCTCAAGATCATCGTAGTAGAGAATATAATTATTATTAGGATTCTTAACGATAAAAGTGAGGTTCCAACTATCATGATTGTGCAAGATCATACCGTTCATAAAATTTCTTGTTACAAAAACTCTAGGAAATGGGGAGGTTGACAATATAAGACGAAATTTAGGTTTTTGAAATTGTGTAATAGCCTTAAACAATGAAGAAGCTAGGATAACACCCAATGCTAAAATCATTCCTATGAATATCCCCAAGGACACATAATAGAGCTTAGGGTCTTTGGTTGGATCATTAATTTCAGTGTTTATGGTTGATTTCTCCATTAAGAAAGTATTTTTTGGAAATTAACTCTTATAAGTATATATAAATTACACAATAATGAATTACCATTACCAAATATATTTAGGATAATCCTATTTTCTAATTTCTAGGGTTTGTATTCTTATTTTAAGGCCTAATCCAAATCAGAGATGGAAAATAAAGCACCTAAATACGTGGCATGTAATTTGTAAATTTTAATTTACAAACAACGAGTTTTATTTAACTATTATTACTACGTATTAGTATAGTAAATTCAAGCCGTGGATACGAATTTGATAAAATTCAATAATTTTGACTTAAATTATATATTTATATTTTAAAAAATTAAATAAGCATTGAAATATGATTTTGATAGAAATTATTGAGCAAATTCCGAATATTAAGCATTAGACGTATTTAACTCATACAATTAAATAATTTATATAAATTTTATAAAATTAAACCCCACACATAAATCTCACAGCGTTTTGCAAATACCTTTGAACCCGAAGAAAATCATTAAAAAGACAAAGGTTTTTTTCTAAATTAAGTTGGGGTTGGTGTTAGAGGGGTGGGAGAAAAATAAAATTAATCTCACCTTAATGGATTAGGGTACAAGTTCGTTGTTTAGTTGATAACTCACTAGAATTTCAAACGAATATTTTCTTATCTTTCTTAAAACTACTCCATCATCTCCATCTTTTTGCTTTCTAAAAAAATTTATAAGTCACACGAGTGATTGACAAATCAAAATATTTAAGGGATCGTTTGGTTGGGAATAGACTATTCTGAGATTATTATTCTAGGATAAGTTATTTCGATATAAATTATCTCACCATATATATGAGATAATTTATTCCATCACTAAAGTACAAAATAGTGGGATAAATAATCTCATGACGACCTAGCTAATACCTCCAACCAAATGCAAGATAAAATAATTCTATATATCCTTACATTATTATAGCTTATACTTCACACCAAACAACTCTTTAAAGTATCTAAGAAAAAATTATAATCAAGAGAAAACTGTTAAAAACATCCCTGAACTTGACGTAAGTTATTAGTTTCATCCCCGAGCTATTAACAATCTTAAAAATACCCCTCTTCTTGACTAAATACACTAAAATACACCCCCAAACTATCATAAGTGTTTAAAACACCCCTTAACTTGACAAGAATTTAGGGATATTTCACTCTTGTTACAAGAAGGGTGTATTTAAGTTCGGTTCGTCAAGTAGAGGAGTGTTTTTAATACTATCAATAGTTCAAAAATAAAACTAATAATTCGTGTCAAATTCACTAGCTACTAGTATTATTTTATTTTATTAAGCAATAACCACTCTTCTTGCTCCATTACAAAAAATAATAAAAATATTCGTTAGTATAATAAGTCCACCTTACAAATTCCCCCTATATAAGTTCTAATCCATCATCTTCTTCTCATCACAAACAAGTAAATAGCCACTCAGCCCTTCATTTAAATTTTAGCCACTCCTTTAAATTTTAGCCACTTGTGTTCTAATTTTCTTCTTTCAATAGCAAGATGGAGAAAAATGGATCAACCAAAAGTGATGTTGTGGAAACCAACAAAGAAAAGAAAGGAAAAGCCCCACTTTTGGGAACAGCAGCTCCTGTTGTTGCTGCTGCTGCTACTCCTTCAAAAGGAGGTGCCAAAAGAGGAATTGCAATTTTTGACCTCATTTTAAGAATAGCCGCTTTTGCTTCTGCTTTAGGTGCTGTTGTGGCTATGGCTACTACTGAAGAAACTCTTCCCTTTTTCACTCAATTCTTTCAGTTCGAAGCTAGCTATGACGATCTTCCTACTTTCACGTAAGAAAATTACTAGCCTGTTTGGTCAAATTTTCAAAATCTACTCGATTTAAAAGTTGTTTTCGAGTTGGATCATGACGTACATTTGCCAAGAACATCAATTTGTGTTTGGCAAAGATTTGATTTCGAAAATGCTTCAATGAAAAAATTACTTTATTCCATCTTCAAAAAAATATGACTAAACATGTCAAATATTTGAAATAAACACTTTTGACTTCTCACAAGCTTAGTCAAACAGGTTATATGAAGTTCTCATATTGCGTACTCTTTAGAATTATTTATTTGCATGATACGTAGATAATTAATTAATTGATTTTCTATGTTTTACAGGTTTTTTGTTGTAAGTATGGGAATAGTTGTTGCATACCTTGTTCTCTCTGTACCTTTCTCTATTGTTTGCATTGTACGATCCCATGCAGTTGTACCCAGGCTCCTCCTCATCATATTTGATACGGTACGTAGAATTTTGTGTAAGCAGTATCGATTTATTATTTGAGCGATAATTTTTTGCATTAAGTGATTAATTTTTTAAATATTGTTTTTTTTTGGGGACAATTTTGAAGGTGATGATTGCATTAACAACGGGTGCAGCAGGTGCATCAGCAGCCATAGTGTACTTGGCTCACAATGGAAACCAAGATGCAAATTGGTTAGCAATTTGCCAACAATTTGGTGATTTTTGCCAAAGGGCCAGTGGAGCCGTCGTGGCCGCCTTTGTCACGGTAGCGATATTGATCGTTATGGTGGTTGTATCTGCTTCCGCTCTTCGAAGACACTAAGGATAATTTTGTCTTTACGGAGAGAAAAAAAAGTATTCGTTACTGGTTACAACACGTTGATTTACTCGTCTCGTTATTTCATAATTGGTCAAAATGGTGAAAAGTACTCTTGTTATTTCATCTTTGTATATTGGAAAAAAAAAATAGTGTTATTGGATATTATTGTTGATGTTTTTCTTTTGTTATGTCAAGGTGTGGATCTTGTGTTTCTGTCTGGGGAAAGTCTTGTAAATCATAATTGGTAAATTCAAGGAATTTATATAGCAAACTATGTTGTAATTTTCATAGTGAACTTTGTATACTATCTTTAATTATTTTAATTTTTCAAGTTTAATACTTGAGCTATCACTAAATATTTTTTGAAATACACTTCAATTATCGATTGACACAGATCTCACACCTTCCACCAATCTCTTACGATAAGATTTTTTTTTCAAGTGTACACATTTGATTACCAACAAATAATAAAAACCATTGATAAGGTTATGTATAACAAAGAATCTAACATGTCATACTGCTAACAATTACTCTTTATAATGAAATTATTGCAATTAAGATGTTAAAATATTTAAGAAGGTAGTGTTTAAAAAATATTTGATTGAAAATAGCGAACATATATTAAATATGTGTATATAATCATCTATAAGTAATATATATTTCTATGTATATCTATTTCAAAAATTAAAAAGTGAATTAAATGGCTATTTGTGTAAAGATTTTGCTTAATAAGCCAGAACCTAAATAATACTAGTACTAAATTCAAGCCCAAAATCCTATTGCTTCAAAGTCTTCCTCACTGACATTCAGCTTTCAGTCTCTCTGCCATCTACACAGTACAACAATGGCTGCCTTGAGAAAATTATTATTACCCACAAATACAAGTATTGCAGTATCAACTTCTGCAATTTTCCTTTCTCGCAGAGGAATAGCTTCAAAGCTATTCGTTGGAGGTATTTATTCCTCTTCCTTTTTTTTTAATTAACGCATATATAGACGATTGATTTTTTTTTTTTAAATCATGTTAAAGAGATGATGAATTTGTAATTATTTGATTTAAAATATGGTATTTTTGGGTTTATTTTGCCTCCATCGCTCTGTTGCCTAGGTATTTATGCTTTGAAATTGGGTTTATGGGTTTGTTATTGAATAACATACTAATCACAATATTTGAACCATGTCTAGTTGTTGTATTACTCCTTTGGTTTATTGTCCTTCGTTGTTTGTTATTATTTGTTGTTTCTGTACTTTGATTATTGTATTGTTTTTGTTGTCATGATTTCTTCATTCTTATTATTTCTTTCTCCCAACTTCTTTGAAATGTTTTTCCTTGAGAGGAGTTTCTATTGGAAACATCCAACTCTACCTCTGTAGGTTAGGGTTAAGGTTTGCGTATATTCTACTCTCGACCTCACTTGTGGGATTGTGGGGTTTGTTATTGTTGTCAAAATGCTAGCAAAGAGGTATGTCTTATCCTCTTCAAGAAGGAGAACCTAATTTAGATGGGGAACGATTGTCCTTCCTCACTGGCTATTTTGATTTGAGACCAGAGAGTTTAATCAAAAGAGGAGAAAAGAACCAAAACATAGGAGCTAGTCTTAAATCACCTATTCGGTTGACAAGCATAGATTTTCTTTCTAGTTTATTTGCCCGAAGTGTAAGCAAGACGTAAATTAACAAGTAAGAAGCAAGACCTACTCCCGTCCATCTAGGAGTGGTTGAAGAGAGTTGTCCTTAGTTATAAAATAGATGGTTAGTCGGAAGGAGGATCTTTAAATTTTGCATCCAAGGGTATGGTGTAGTGTTCAGTAAAATAAGTTGAGAACAATGAGGTCGTAAGTGTCAATGTGGAGGCAAATATTCTAGGTTATTTCTTTCTGCGAAGCATTCATAGACAGAGTTACCCGGTACCTTTATTGGTGGGAGGTAGCAGATATCCCATGAAGTTGGTCAAGGTAGCTTGCTTACTTAGCCCTTGCGCTAAGAACCTAAAAGTACCACGATTTAGAACAAAAATAGAATGGATAGTCTGAAAAACAAGCATGATTGGCATCCTAATTCAGATAAGAGTCTGGGAAAGGACGAACGAAGCATTTACACTGGCCGAAACAAAGTTTCATGGGTCCTTTTGTTAAAAAATTCATGAAACTTACTCAATATATAGGACATAGGTAATACACACTATAGGTAAGCATTGGTTGCAAGTAAAGAGAGGAACCTTGTTAACTTTTATTTAAATGACCTTTTTTCTGTCCATTATAAAATTCTAGATCTCTTATCTGGTTGGTTTTTACCTGAAATGGGGAATAATGTGGGAGATAAATAATAGCTTTGGTTGGCAGTGCACTGTTCTCTGAATTAGCTCTCACTTTTTAAAATTCCTTGTATTATAATTTCCTCTGCTACAATCAGACTTATTGCAGTCCTGTTTATGTCCATCTATGTGGTTTTGGCTAACTGAGTTACTGACAATGCAGCTATACTTGCGGCCCCCCAAAACAGAACCTAGTGTAGCTTCTAAACATATTATGACATGACAAATAAAGAGCAATATCAATAAATCTTCAAAAGCTTTCTATCTGTCTAGAGCAACTTACTGTATATCTTAGTAACTTGATTTAGCACAACATAAATAAATAATCTTTAATTAACTTGATATCCCAAGGAGATTTTTCCAATCTGTTACTTCGTACGTCCTGCGTTGCATTTTATGAGACGCTCTTTCCTTCTTGGTTAGTCCCATAAAGAATGACATCTTTCTATATTTGGTACAACAATTTTTCTTTGAACTTCCCACTTTAACCGTAATGAGGTCACACAAATATCTATGACTTATTTTGAACCATAAGTTTCAAAAGTCTTTCTTTCATTCTTATACCAGCAATGATTTGTCTAGCTATACTTGTGTGGCCTTAAACAACTACGACAGAGTTGATCTTGATTCGTTCTGTCATATAGTCAAATGGCTTATTTAGAAAATTACTGAAGTTATCAAGATCTTAACTTTAAACTGCAGATAAACACCTTACCAGTTTAACAACTCCGCTACACTTGCCATTTATCAGTATTTGAGGATATCACATACTTTCCATTTGTTTCAAGATTTTATTCTTAAATTACTTTCAGGAAACAACACTGGTTTGCTCAGTTCACGATGTGGTGTTTCAATTGTGTTGAAACTATGTCGTAAACAGTTTTTATTCTTGTACTGTGAAACTGGAAATATATGTCTCATTCATTTTTCTTTTAGAAACAATAAATCAACTTTCTAGCAGTTGGTAAGGGCAATACAGGTTTTTACTTTGTTTTTATATTACAGAAACAAGTTGTTGCCAAGAATCTGACCATCCCATCCTATTTAGAAGGCTAAAGGAGTACTCCTTGCCCACTGTTCTGCCATCGGAAACAGAAATGAACAATATAAAAGATCATTATCCACTTTAACCAAAAAAAAAAAAAAGAAAGAAAGAAAGAAAGATCATAATTGAAAGAAACAAACTTATGAAATATTGCTATTTCAGGCCTCTCATTTTACACCACAGAGAAGGCACTGTCAGAGGCATTTTCTCAACATGGTCAAGTTATTGAAGGTGCACCAATAAACATATGTTGAACTCTCTTTTAGATATAGTGGGACTTCACGTCTTTTTGTTTAACCTTGTTTTATTTGCCAGCTAAAATTGTGACGGATAGAGTCTCAGACAGATCCAAGGGTTTTGGATTTGTCACCTATGCTTCTGAAGATGAAGCAGAGAAGGCCTTGCAAGAAATGAATGGCAAGGTACGTCCATAGTATCACACTATCTGTTTTTGATGTATACTATTATGTTCATTATCATTCAATTCTGTACAACACAAATGGTGCAGCCTCTTAATGGACGAGTTGTCTTTGTGGACTATGCGAAGCCTAAAACTGATGTTGGCGGCATGCCAATAGCCCGAGGTCCCCCTGAACCACCAATAGAACAATGAGAATTACCAAACAAACCACTCTAACTCTGTGCTGCCAGAGTTGCCAGCCTTGCTCTTGCGAACTGATTTGTCTGGAGAGCGCTGTTACTCTTTTGGCCGGCTACCTATGGATATATTGTAAGTGACCACTAGTCAAAAGCAGTTGGTTGTTTTTCAAATGTGAGTGAAGATATATGTTGCTGCTATTGTAGTGACTGCAAGATTGGCTCAAATATGAAATTATCTGTCAAATGTTATTCTATCTCCTATTACAAGAACATATGTGAAAATTTTGCAGCATTTAATTTGGGAAAACCATTGATATTTAATTTGCCACTAATCTACCATCCAATTCATTGTCATACATGATCTACAGTTGAGATTTTTCCAGTACTATCCTCCATTGATTTTATTTTTTTTGAGGGGGTGAGTGGGTAGGTGGGTGGCATTAACTCATATTATATAATTATAAATTCACTTGTTTAGTGAAAAAAATCTATCCTTTTAGTTATTTTCGGGGGAAAAAATGAAGAAGAATAGCCTACTTTTGACTCGCAACAAAATTGAAATGTACTGTTCTCATACTAGAGAGAAAGTTCAAAGAGCATCTATTTACGAGTTTCCTGCAACATCTACAACATATTACATACCAAGTGAAATCTCGCAAAGTAGGATCTGGAGAGGTTAAAGTGTATGAAAATATTATCACTACTTCATGGAGGGTAAAGTTTCGGGCAAGCAAGAAAATTGAAATGTTTTTTCTTGAGTCGAGTGTCTATTGGAAACTATTTTTCTACTTTGAGTAGTCTCTTTTTCTTTTCAAGAAAATGCTATGCACGATGATAATAGGTGCATTTTATTTTTTTTTGGTTTCCCACCCGGTGTTCGGAGCTTATGGAGCCCCGATTAAATTCGGATCGCGCTCTGTGGGCCCATTCGAGGGTGGCGCTCCCAACAAGATTTTTTTCATATCCAGGGTTCGAACCCAAAACCTCTGGTTAAGGGTGAAGCAGTCTCATCACTGCACCACAAACCCATATCGGTAATAGGTGCATATTTGAGTCACTAGTAAGTGCTGCAAAGGAACAAATTTTCCTGGTGTTGGAACACTACATAATTTGGTGGTGATCTTTTAACTTCCAAAATGTGACATCTTTCAAGTTGCCTGACATTATTAATTGTAATAGGGAAATAGTGATGTATTCTACATTGTTTTCATCGAAGTGAAATAGACATGTCCATAAATAATTCTCACAGTACTTTGCTTTTCATTAATGGATGGTCCATGTTCTTAGAAAATTGTACACTAGTGACATAAGATTAGGTATCTTTTATCTTAAAAAGAAAAAGAAAAGGATCAAATCGAATTTTTTAGTGTTTTTTCAATAAAATGAAAGGCTTTTTTAAAAAAATAAAATATATATATATGTATATATATATAAATCTATGACAATATCAAATAATTAGGCAAGTTTTTATTTTACAAAAAATAATCAAAAAATATTGAACGGTTCTTAATAATACATGTGTCAAATATTAATAGTTTACTTAAATATGAAGTGATAGAAGCTATTAGCCAACTACAAGCGCTAATATAGTTAATATCCGAAGTCCTAAAGCTAAAACTTATTATGCTAGTTCGATCAAAAGTGCTAATATAGTTAATATCCAAAGTTTTAAAGCTAAAATTTATTATGCTAGTTCGATCAAAAGCGCTAATATAGTTAATATTCAAAGTCCTAAAGCTAAAATTTATTATGCTAGTTCGATCAAAATTAAATTAGTTCTAGCATTTAGACTTTTGAGACTAGTAAGCTATAAGGTATTTCAATGATCTTAGATAACGAGTTATTAGATATTTTTTCTTTTGTATGATTTAAATTTCACCTATTGAATACTTAATTTAAGTAGACTTAATTCTTGAGTTTCATCTTGATTGATTTTTTCTCGTTAATTTAATTTATATTTTTTGTCTTTGCTTCTATAAAATGATGAGATGAAAATGTCCGGAGTCTTTTTTTGTATATATTCAAAATACATCAAAAATTAATTGAATTGTATCTATATCGAAGAAAAATCGAGATGATGAATGGTTTTAATAGTCTAGTTTTGATTATATAAAATAAAATAATAAAAAAATTGATAAAATTGATATGATATAAATTTTATAAAATAACTGTCTAAATCGAACCATTAATATTTTTACGATGCGACAATATTTGATGAGACATCTAAAATGGAAAGAAAAATTTTATAATAATTTATCTCATCAAAAATAAAATGCTAAATTGAAGGTCATATCATTTGTAAAAAAAGAAAAATCTGACTTTTTTTTAACAAATTTAAAAGGATAGTATTACACATAATTAGAATATAGAGGGTAGTATTTAGTATTTACTACATTCTTGTTTTTTCTATTTCCTATCCTCTAATTATAAATATATATAGTACTAATATATACACTTAAATGATAATTCCAAGTATTTTTATTACTTCTATCTAATTATTTCTTTTGTTTCTTCACTATTATATTCTTTTTTCATATATGCTTTGAAATATTTTACTTCAGTATTTATCGAAAATAATTTTTTCATCTTCATAAAGTAAGCATAAGATCGGCATATATATCCCTCTTCTCATACTCTATTTGTGTTAAATTATACTGAATATGTCATTATTATATATATATATATAGATATTTTAATTTTTCTATCCCTTTTTTTTTATCTACTCAAACAAAATAGAAAACACCAAAACGCCACAAAAATTGATATCCCAAATGCAACACATAAACTATCTAATGTCCCTTCTCTTCTCATCTTCTTCTCTTTTCTTTCCCTTCTCATTTCCAAAAACTCTTTATACCTCTTCCTCCCCATTTCACCTCTGTTAGTTCCATTTCCCCTTTTACCCTCCAATACCTTTTGTAAAATTACCAAACTCTCCCTTCCATTCAAATGAGTTCCATCCATATCCTCCACTTCCAAACTCACTTCCTTTACCTGCATTTCTCCTACCTCAGACCCACCGCACGTGACCACTATCTCGCACTGCACGTGACCTCTCTTTTGATCAACGGTCAGGATTGAAGTAAACCTCACCTGCACTTCACCGGTTAACCAGTGCCGTTGTACGGAAACAGACTTGAAGGAGGAGAGGTTTATCGATCGCCGTCCGATCGGATCAATCAAAATCCAACTCAACGTCATGTGTTCAATCAGATCCGTACACATATCGTCGTCGTTCGGGTGTTTGATCGGCGTTGAAATCACCTCCTTTGGGTCCACCATGTCGATTCTGAACGGCGAGGATTGAAACCAACTCGACGTCGTTTCAGTCTCTTGCACGCTACTGAAAATCGCGTTGTTTTTGTAGTGTATATCGACCGCCGATATTAATTCCGGCGGTGAATATGAACGGTTTGCAATTGAATTTGTCTGTTGAATCCACAGTTTCCGATTCCGGTCAAACATGCGCACGCCAAAAAAGTTCACAAGGATTATATGTATCATAGATCTCAGAGACGTCAAATTCACTGACTCTAAATCGTGAATTTGCTTATTCTCAGAGAGAGGGAGAGAGAAGGACTGAGAGAAGAAGTTACGGTGACCGCCGTCAGGAAAGGTGGAGATGACGTGGCTGATACGAGAAGCGGCGGTGGACGGCCAAGTGGAGTGGCATACACGTGACCATAAGTGATTATCGGAGGAAAGGTGGTGGAGCGTGGCGGAGGAACAGCTGGTGGAAGCTAGAGTTGGTCCGTCGAGGCGAGTGAGTATATGAGCTTCGATGATATCCGGATGCAAATCGGAAAAACCGGTTGCATCTCTGTCCTCCGCCGTGACGGTGGTGGTGGTGGTACCGGTGAATGATGGATTATGGAGGGAGGACGTCATTTAATTTGATTGATTTTTGCTGAGAGAAGTGTGAATTTTGGCTTGGGACTTTGAACTTTGAAGTGTGTTGCATTTATAGGTGCCTGCAAAGGCAAATGGTACGTGAAATTTTTTGGGAAAATGCCCTTTGTATTTTCAATAATTACGCATATTTAGTTAGTCGCTGCCACTGCGTGAATTTTAATCAATCTTAATAAATGATGTTTCTCTATTTTTAATAATGAAATTTTTTATAAATAGCCTACGCATGAAATTTAATATGGTCAAAAAACTATATTTTACACAATTACACAGTATAACGTCGGCTATGTGAGAGGCGAGCGAGATCGAGAAAGGAAGGAGCGGCGAATTGTATATGTATATTTGTCAAATTGTATGCGTATATCAGTCAAATAATTATATATGTATAACTAATATACATGTGTATTTGTATATCTGACAAGTGAGATTAGAAGAGAGAGGAGAGAAGCGAATTGTATATGTATATCTGTCAAAATAATTGTATATATGTAGCTGGTATATACATATGTATTTGTATATCTGACAAGAAATTGGAGAGAGAGAGGAAAGAGGCGAGAGAGAGGAAGAAAGGAAGAGACGAGTGAGAAAATAGCAACAAAATTCTAACTATAGCTATATATTGTGAGTTTTAAAAACTATAGTGGTATAATGTAAATACATATCATATATTTGTCTAGTTGCGTTAGTTTTTCTTTTAATTATTATTTCTCTATTAGACTAAACATACTTACATAAACTACAATATTCACAACAATAATATATTTAGTACAATTCAACGAGTGAAATTTGACTATGCATAATTTTACTCCTAACTTATAAAAGTAAAAAGCTTATTTCTGATAGAACCTCAAATCAAGTAAAATATAATAAAATTACGTATGAACAGAAAATATAATAATAAAAAACCATATCAAACTAAATAAATATCTATATTCAAAATTTAATTAATTATCTTGACTCTTACGATGTCAATATAAAATCGAAGTAAATAAAATCAACTTAGAGGTAGCTTTAGGGGAATTACGTACACGATATTCATGAAATAATAATAAAAGTACAAGTAGGGCTCCACAATATCATTGTTAATTGCCGGTGTTTTAACGGTAGCCTTGTATTTATTTTCTTAATTCTATCCTATGATTTGAATGAACATATATAATTCTTATTGTAAAATTTATTATAAGATAATAATACATATTAATCACCAAAAAATCTATATCATTGGTCGTCATGCAGATTCTACTATTGTTCTAACCCTTTTTTTTAATGCATTGCTTGTGTAACCCTCTTTCTTTTCTCTTTTAAAAAAATAAATAAAATTATATAATAATGTGTTACTATAAGAAAAATAAGTGTACCTCAAAGGTCAAAGGGTGAACTCTATTATCAAAGATTTGATAGATCTTTATTTTTTTATTTTTTTTTAAAAAAATAATTGTGTTAAATCAAATCAACAGACGATATATAAAAAAGTAGAGATTACACAAATTTCATATTGTTAACAGTTAATTACATTCTATACCTATTCTTTTTCAAATTACAAAATTTCATAAATTTGATGAAATCCTACATCACGTACGTCTTACGTGATGTATCTGACATCTCGATAATCATGTATGTTACATCGCGTAAAGTGATTTATTTTCTTTCGACGGAAAAGGATTTCCACCTATTTTCTAGTTTTACATCTAGGATTGGACTTGTATCATAGATACTAATAGAAATTCAATCATTATGACAAGGAAAAGTTTGATTTAGAGGCAGTGATATATCAGAAAACGAGAGAGTAAAATTTTTTGTAATTTTTTTTAATAATACAAAATTTTAAAAAATATAACAAAATAAATTATGTATTTAGATAATTTTTTATCGCAATATTACTATATGGTCAAACTAGAAGGATTATCATGTTAAAGTCGTTTTCGACGTGTATCACAGTGTAAATAATAGTCATAATTGTGTTTATTTAGTGGTTTGACTGATGGGTCATTTTTTTGTGATATTTTAAGTTAATGGGCGTTGAACCCCTGTTGGTTCACGCATTTCCCTGTGAGATCACATATTTCAACTTGCCAAATTGTTGAAGGATTAAATAAAGATACCTAATTAACATGAGTTGTGGTGTAGTGGTGAGACTGTTTCATTCTTAATCAGATGTTTCGGGTTCGAATTCTGAATATGAAAAAAATTATATTGAGAGCGTCATCCCCAAATGGACCTTGTAAAGCGCAATTCAAATTTAGTCGAGGCTCCATAGGCTCCAAACACCGAGTGGAAAACCAAAACAAATAAAGATACCTAATAATGATTTTTTTTACTTATAAAGTCAATGGGATATTTCTGTAACTGTGTTCAGAATAGTAAATCACAAAAATATAGAAACGTTTAATTTAATTTTTTGAGCCCACAAATTAAATATCAGTGTGTCCTTGGGTAATTAAGAGATTGATTTACTTATGTACTTATTATAGCGGTAATTCAAATGCTAATAAAGATATAAGTAGGGCATGAAAAAATCGAATCGGTCGATGAATTGAAACGAAAAAAATGTTATAGGTTTATTGTTATTGAGTTATTAGGTTAACAAATTTTTAATGAATTTTTACAAAAATAAAAATATAAAATTATCGGGGCTCGGTTTCGATTTTTAGTATTGCGTTATTGGGTAAACCGATAACCTATTAAGACTAATAATAATTTACTACTTTATCTCTTCATAAATATTAAATATTATAAATTTAACATCACTTGATACTAAATTGATACTCGTAAGTCAATAGTTACTTGGTTTCCAATGTATAACCCTTGTGTTGGAAAATAAATTAGACTATGAAGTCAAATATTGCACATCATTAAGTTTACATGTTCTATTAATTTGTTTGTTTTACTGTATCTCATCGTATCGCGTCAAATTATTAAAGAAGTCATACATTAGTGAAAGATGAGATTTTTCTGATTAAAGTTGGTGATTTTTTTGTTTTTTAATTATAATTAAGAGACTTATTTAATTAATTTAATCTACACCTTTAAAAGATCAAAGCAACAATGTGATCAATTTTTTTTAATCCTTGTTTGTCAGGTTATTTCGAATAAATATATTTATTTAATGTGGATCGAAGCAAAAGTTTTTTTATTTTAAAATAATTTAATTTATAAGTGGACATAAAAATTATTTCCCCCCTTGGTATCTGTCTTGCTTAAAGTTTAAAAGGAATTTTTGAATGTCTTTATGTCTTCTCAAATTGGGGCCTTACACGCTTAGTAATTGCAATAAGTTTAAATTAGTTTTTTCTTCACGAGTATATTGTGATTTGTGAAGCACACTACAAAAAATATGGTGCAATGAATGAGATTGTTCCTTTCTTAACCAGAGATTTCAGATTCGAATCTTTGATAGAGAGTGTCTCCCTCGAATAGGCCTTACGCCATGCAAATTTGAATTAGTCGAATCCCAATGAGGACGCCATACGAATATGAATTAGTCGAGGTTTACGCCATGCGTATTGAAACTGATGTTTGAAATTTGTTGGAACAACACTGAATCCAACTAACTAATCAACTTGAAATTTGAAAATCTCAAATTTGATTGAGATAATTGTCTATAATTTATTTTTATTTTTTAAAAAACGTATTTGCCTTTGATTAATTCTTTAGGAAATTAAAGGGAGGAGGGAACATTGCTATCTTAATTTTGCAATATTTGTCCGTATTGTTGCATGCAAGTTTTATCGAGAAAATTATACTGAGAGACACTAAACTTAAAAAATTACAAAAAAAAAATATAGCCCTCATTATATAGACATGTATAGTTGGTGTATATTTATGTATCATAATGTATATTTTGTGTATAGTTCATGTATAAGTAATATACATTGTATAGAAGTGTATATTTTCTATAACTTTTGACAAACCATATTGTATAGTCATGT
>JBCEWC010008362.1:0-20080 GCA_038996855.1 Solanum aculeatissimum | reverse complement strand
GACCTCTTTGTACTCGATACAATCTCTCAATCAATAAGATTCTATCTTCCAAATTCTCTCTTCACCAGAATTCAATAAGATACCCAAAATACAAATTAGGTCAACAAAAATCTAGAGAAGACAGGAATCAGCAATGAAACAGCAGACAAATTTCAAACCCTAGAAGTGACCAAAATAAGAGAAAAGGGCACATACTGATAAAGGAAAACAAAAGGCGATCCCCAGTTTATTTTGAAGAAGAAGATTTGGGCTTTAAATAAGAAGCGTAAGCTGGAGGAGAATAGATCACGGCAGCAGCCATAGCTCCAGGAAACACAGCATACTTAGCAATGAGTGCAACCTTCCTCACCAATGGCTCTCCCTTCATCAACGACATGATTAAACCCTTTTACCTTTCTTTAATCAACACACCAATTTTCTTCTACTCACTCTGATTGTTCGCAGACCCAATAATCTGACCCCCATTTTAGTTTATATTTTCGCAATTCTACGATGCGGTTCAGAAATGATCCGACCCGGTTCCTACCCATAAGCCTTTTTGTATCCACTAACCACTTTTGATCATTTTCTTTAAAAAATAACCATAGTCTAACGGAATCTAATTTGAAACTCGATGATAATGAACATCCTTTTTAAAAACAAATATATTATCACAAAATTTGACCCGTAAAATTCGATACGTTATGAAGTGATTATTTTTTAATTATATATGTTGAAGAGTAATTAGGGACGTATCTAGGTAGGGTCACCAGATTCACGTGAATTCATGCTCCCCTTCCTCAATCATATATATTAAAGTTATACTTTAAAGAAATACTTAAATATAGATTTGTAAATCACATTCAAAGTAGAAAAAATTACACGGATAAACAAACATATACTAGTTAATTAGCTAACATAGTTATAGTTTGAATTAATTACGGCTCATGGCAAACATCTAGATGTAGTTACAATTTGAGTTTTGTATATTTCGCACGATTTATACAAATGTTGTGTGCAATTATACAAAAAATTTGTGCGAATCAGGTTGAATAGTGAAATATATAAACATTGTGAATTGTATAACGAATTATACAAACGCTCTGCACGAATTGTATAGCGAAATATACAAACGCTATGCAAAAATTGTGAATTATACAAATGTTACGCAAATTATACAAATGTTGTTATAACTATAGTTACAAAATGTAATTATCCAAACTATAGATATGAAACATAATTAGACTTTATGTATTTGTCATTTACGAAATTTACTCTTGAAAGTATTATATAGTGCGTCGATGATTAGGTACACCTTTTTAATTGATATTACAAATTTAACCGGATTCACTAATAAAAACTAAAGGTGAAATTAATCAAATTTAAATGTTATTCATACTTGTGTATTCATACAACAGAGTTTGCTTCGACTTCATTCCTTACCTATACAAAATATCAAGTCATGTTGTTCCTTGTGAACTTTGCTTCTTGATATTAACCAGTTATACTATATAGTATATATTTTACAAGTCAATCTAGAAAGTAAAGAAAAACTGTAATTGCATTTTTCTGTAGAGAAGAATCAATATATTAAATCACAAAAAATTACAACGCCAATCAATATTTAAGTCACTGCAGTCTATCAAACTTTGAACACGATCCAGAGCTGCATGTCTATGCTGCAATAATGCAAAAGATCCATTGTCTTCTTCTGGCTTCTGCTCCTCAGTAGTACTCTTCCTTTTACGGGGCAGCTTCCTTGAAATTTGTTTCCATTTTGATTCAAATGCACAAGCTACAAGTTCAACCACAAAGTCGTAAATAAAGTTAGACAACTTGCTTGAACTCTAAGCTCCAGGTGAAAGCAAATGACGTTTAGGAAGAGAGAAGAAGTTTATTCAACATTTGACTAGAAGGTTAAGGAGTAATATGCGTTTAGTTTCTGCTAATGAGAAATTAGTAAATAGAAATGGTGGCAAGGACATCTAAGTAAGTTCCTGTTTAATCCAAAACCGGAAAAGGCGATGGTGATTTAACTTGCTCCTGCAACAATCAAAGGGAACTTCCACAAGTAAAAAAAGAAAAAAAGAAGCTTCTCGGGCCTATTGAAATTTTATGCCCCTAGAACCTAAGATGCAACTTGGCATGATGTTTTTATTTTAAAGTTCATCACAATACTGCCAAAATGTTCCTAAAGTTTTACCCATCAGCTTAATGATGGATATTCTGATCCTACTGTCGTCCTCTAAATCAATTATTTTTTATGGCCAAGTCACATTTTGTCGCTGAAGATCATAATGTTCTAGTTCAACATATACTCATAAGGGAGTAGTCGCATACCAGACAATCACTTTTAGCTAATTCTGTTAATGATGTAGAGAAAAGTATTGTTTGGGACGATGAGGCTAGACAATCACTTTTAGCTAATTCTGTTGATGATGTAGAGAAAAGTATTGTTTGGGACGATGAGGCTATCTTAGTAATGTGATCCTTTCCAGTACCGTCATATCATTATAGGAACAAATTATTTTTTGGATTGATCAGGGCAATCAGCAATGACAGGAATTGGTAAAAGCACATCAAACATGGTATTGATTATTAGAAATGATGATTTTACACTTGAAATCAATATAATTAAAATAATGGCTTGGGATATTTAAGAGTCAACAAGCAGCAGGAATACATCTATCCTGGAGAGCTACAATGAATTCAGAGTCTCAACTTAGCTTTAAAATGGTGCTTCAGAAATAGGTTGCTGGACAACTTATCAGAACTGTCCCAAATGGTAAGCTGGATAGTCAGTCTTGATTACTACCAGTTAGAAACATATTATCAGTAAGAAGTCCTAATATCTTTGAACCTAACATAAAGTGAATCCATAACTCCGGTAGATCAAAGGAAGACAAGAAAGCCCTGAAATCTGACAACAGAAAAGAGGAGCGGGATGATTAGTTTGAGGAATGTGCAGGAACAGTTTAGAAATTCACTTTTTTAGATTTTTAATGCAAGTACACCAGTACTATGCCATAACAACAAAAATACACTGCTTGTATCTACAATATTCAGTTATCTAAATGAAGTTTCAGTGACCAGAAAAAATCCAAGTGTTTCGCAGTAGATCTAGGCAATCACAGGTCACCTTGCGCACCGACTAGTGGATAACTTATGATATGCTTCTATTTCTTATGAAAACAAGAAAGTGAAGAGAGTCCAAAAGAAGCAATAGCAAAAATGGAAAAATTGAGTGGTCATCATTAAGAAAATAGGGCTGTTTGTTGACCATAAACAGAAGAGAACTTCAAATGCAAAACAACCATAGGAACTGTTGAGCCACCCTGACAAACATAACCAATTGTACTGGGAAATTGCCAACAACAATTAGATCTGTACGGTTCTACGCTTACAAACATTTTGGACCATATACAAGGAAAAGCTGTGACTATCCTGTTATGATCCGCCTCTAGCTAATACTTACATTGTAAACTCCTAACTAGACCTTGGTAACAGAAACATCAGTTACACTATCTTTAGAATGCATATTCATGTCAACCCCTACTTATATCTTAACTAGCAATTTAGCCATATTTCATGAAGTGCTGGATGAGGAGAAGAGCTTGGTCAAAGAATCAAGAGAGCAGAAGTGGTTGGCTGTGTCACTCCGGTTAATATGCACCAGGAAATTAGTGGATTACAATCTATTCTGGTCAGACATTGATTCAGTCTTTTTGTTTAGTCTGCATCTTTACTCATCAGTCATCAGAACCAAAATCCACATTTATCAACTCTGCTTTCACTAGCACGATCAACGGACTGAAGCTCTAAAAACTGACACCGTTTACATATGACCTTTGTACTCATAAAGACTATAGAATCATAACCACCCAGCACTAAAGAAACCTAGGGTAAACTGGCTTGTTGGTTCAAGTACAAAATGATACACTAAGAGCATTTGCGCTACCATCTTTCAAGTGTTTACATGCTCCAAGAGAATGCATAAAGCAATGAAATTGCAAATGATCTCTGATGGTACACAGGTAAAACCTTTGTAACTTCATGGTATGAGGTTAGCTTAAAGGTTAAATCATGAGTTTAAGCAACTGAATTAATATCAGAGAAACCAAAAAGGAAACATCTAAACAGCAAAAGTATATAAAACCAAACTTAAAAGTGCGCTAGCATAAGGAGTTACAAACTTGAAGGCAATTATGTATTTCTGATGAAAGAAAGAAGCACATCATATAAATAGTCGTATAAAGACTGTACCTTCACTTCTGCCCTTAAATCCCCGAATAAGGCAGGCACAAATCCAAGGTCTTCCCGAGCGAGATGCCTTTGCACCCCCTTTTAGTTCACCATTATGTTCTTTTAGTCTATCAGAGAGATCACCAATTAGAAATTAGCCGCTTAGATAAGTGGGGAAAAAACAGGTTTAATAAACAAATGACAATATAATGATGCAGATATAATCTAGATAAAATGTTGATTAAATTTATATTACTTGGAGAATATAGAAACTCAAGACAGAAGTTCCACTCTTTGAGCATGCTGACAAAACGATTGACACTCCCAACTCTCTCGTTTCTAGTAATTTGGCCACAGTTTACTAGCATATTGCTAGTATAGAGAATCATGATCGACAAATCACTAAACTCTCAATGGAAGGCCAACAACATACAAGCTAGACATGATTAACAAATTGGTAAAAATCATTAACAAAAGCTTCTTTTGTTCTATCCTAACTCAATCTAAAAAGCTAGCTCGTGTCCATATATAAGCAGTCCACAAGTCCATTCATCCCCTGACCCCACTTCATGCCTACGCCCAAATGGGAAGAGACCTGACATGATACCATGTAAAGATATGAAACCCGGGACTGATTCAATCTCAAAAAGCTAGCTTGAGCATCGCCCAAATCCATCTAAACAAACTACTAGTCCATTATCCGAACCAGTGTCCACTCTAACATGTTCTATTAAATTAAAAGTCTGCTCTTTTTTCCCCAAGAATAAACAAAAGAAATAAGTTACTCACCGGCGAGAGAAATTTGTAGTGACACCAACATAGGTCTTGATAGGTGGATTTGTGGAGAGAATAAGGTATACACACCACAAAGACCTTTTCTTCTTAGAATTACTAAATTTGGTTGAATTTGAGCTTGTTAGCAATTCCGGGTCAATTCCCTGTGAATTTGGATCCGACTTTCTTGATTTCTTCAATTTACTGCAACTTGAGGAAGGTGATATTGGATTTGAAGAAGAGGGCTTCAACGATTCAAAATTCGTGGTTTTTGGTGGTTTCAGAATATGGGGTTTGGTAGATTTGAAGATTGTCGACAAGGGTCTAGCCATGGTGATGGCGATCATCCGACAGTTTTGCAATCTGAAATTGACCGTTAGCTTAGGGGCCGGTTTGGGTTTAAACAAACCAGTGGCCGGTTTGGAATTAAGAAATGAGTGGACTTCTTTTTTAGTTAAATAAATGAGGAATAATTGGGTAAAACTTAACCACATTCTCTATATACGCCAAACTAACATAATTTCTCAAGTGATTTAGTGAAACAAAATACATATTAATTCATCAAATTTAAGTAAAATAAACTCTATTCAAGCACATGACATGCATATATTAAATTGATGTACACATTAAATGTGGATAAATTTTACTTGAATAATTATTTGACAGAGAAAATTTCAAGGTTTCTAATTATTCTTCTTTATAGTGATAATCCAAAAGAAATTATTGAATATAATTAGATTTTGAATTGCATAGTAAATTCCTAAAAATATATTTTATCCTTCTCTCACTTCTTCTCTTTTTATCTTCCACACAACCCCTTTTTCTTCGCTTTTTCTAGTTGACATGGGGCTATATCAAGTGTTAGTTCTTATCTCTTTTTTATTTTTATTATTTATTTTGGTAATAAGTAAGTTGGTGTAGTTTATTTAGGAAGAAGTTTCATGGTGTATGTTATTTGTAGACGATGTAGTACTGATTGATAAGACACAGAGCAGAGTTAATTCTAAGTTGGAGGTTTGAAGACAAACTCTAGAATTTAAAGGATTCAAATTGAATAGGACCAAAATGGAATATTTGGAGTGCAAATATAGTGTTGTGTCCCATGAACGGATGTGAAAGTAAGGCTTGTCACGTAAACTATTCCCAAAAAAAAAAATTAAGTATCTTGGGTCCATAATCGAGGATGATGAAGATATCAATGATGATGTCACACATCGCATTGATGGACATAGATGAATTGGGAGGTTGTCTTTAGAGTCTTGTATGATAAGAAGTAACCACCTAAATTTTAAAGTAAGTTTTACAGAGTGATGATTAGACTGTCCTTATTGTATGGGATAGAGTGTTGGTCAGTTAAAAAGATGAATATTGTTGCCTTGTGGATATTGAAATAGATGTGTGGGCATACTAGAAATGATAAGATCAGGAATGGGATTATTTGGTAGAAGGTGTGAGTGGCCTCTGTGGTGGATAAGATAATGGAAGCGAGACTCAGATGATTTCGACATATACAAAGGAGGAGCGTTGACGCCCCAGAGAAGAAGTGTGAGAGGCTAATTATAGGGGTATATGAAGGAGCAGAGGTAGACTGAAGAAGTATTAAAAAGAGGTGATTAGATAGGAGGATGTAATTCTAAATAAGAAAGGGTGGAGGGGTAGACACAACTTCATATATCGAGTACATGACTCTAACTAGGAAGTAGTGGAAGTCACGTATTAGAGTAGAGGAATAGTAGGGTTTGAGGGTCTTACTTTGTAAAGGTTTAGGCTTGGTAGTGCATGTTATAGCATTAGTGGTACCATTGTAGTTCTTGCCATATGTTGTATATTGTTTTTCGATTATCATATATGTTATTGTTATAAATGTTTCTTTCTTGTAAACTTTACATTGCTTCTTATTTATTGTATAATTTCTTCATTATTTTCTTCTTCTTTTATTTGAATTTGATGTACTTGAGCTGAAGATCAGTGGTAAGGTCGGATAGCGTCCACTCTATCCTTCTCAGAACCCGCTTACTAAGATTTTAATGAATATGTTGTTCCTTCACTCTTCTCTTTCCTCTTTCTCATTTAATGTGTTTTTAATCAATTTTTGATTTAGAATTCTTTAAAACCTTCCTCAAATTCACCATTCAAATTATCAATCTCTTTAGATTTTAATCTTTTTTATACACATTTATTTTATGTTTCAAATTATAGAAATAGAGAGAATTAAAAAAATTGATACTTTCACATCTCCTTAAATGAATTACCATATCATCTCACCATTGCTCAAAAACAAAAAAAAATCGCCATCATTTTCTGTAAAATTTCTCCAAAATTAAACCCTTGAAAAAGTGATTTAAGCTCGTTAACAACTTATATAAGAAAGTGAGTGTACACAAAGTAGTAATTGATATAGTAGAACGAATTAATACAAATGAAATCAGAGCAAACAAATGAAACAAAATGATTTTTAAAGTTGTAGCTTAATTGTGAATGTGATGGTAAACATGAGTCTAAATTTATTTATATAAGCTCTTTTAATTAAAAAAAATTGACATATTTTGATAAGTTTTTATATGTCAATTTGGCTAGATATGAGCATAATTCGAGATACATACTAAGCCAAATTTTAGTTAGATTGAGTTAAAATTAGCTAAGCTAATACATAGACATGTCAATGACCGATCAAAATTTGAAAAGAATTGGACAAATCATATTTTTATGAGTTAATTTCATGATGAGTCATCAGACAACAGATCAAATAACACATAAAGGGTTTGGAATATAAAAACACTAAATAAAATGAATTAATTCATCCAGATAGGTCGACTACTTATGTAGAGCAATACCAAAAAAAAATATTATTATTATTATTCTTACCCCTTGGCTTTTACTTCTACATGAATTACCCACAAATCATCCTTCCCTCAAGAAGGTGTTACTTTGAATGTGAATGGTCAAGTAAGCATAGTCACACCCAAAAAGACGGGAGGCGCAACTAGCACTCGATATCGTTATTAAACGAGTAAGTCACTGAACATGCTAACTAACTAAATTAGGGGCCAAAAGATCGGACAACATAACATCTGAAAAACTAAGTCTGGACCATTTAGGTCATGAACTGATCAACAATAAGTCATATACACCAAGATAGATAAGCCAAAATGATAAAGTAATAGCTAGCCGACTAAGCTGCAATAATCTTCTGCAACCAAAACTCAAATAACCTTCATGGTCAACACTCGACTTTCTAGTGATCAAATATTCATGGTATACTCAAGTAATCGTATGTTGTGAATACATATATATAGATGCAAATGCATGACATACCCAACCAAATGCTAGCAATGGTGGTCCTTTTCGGTAACTAACCGGTATCATATTTGTCAAAATGCGGCAATTTGTATAATATACATATATATATATATATAGTCATTTGGGCAAATAGGCCCCTTACCTCCGATTATAGCTCGAAGTTCATGTATGATATTAATATTGAATACCCATGTAGGCCATAGAAAGAATTTAGTCAATCTTGACTCATTGGTACTCGTATTCTCATAATGTCATAATCATTGTCGTAGCATATACATATGACTCGTGGAATCTTATATGTCTTTCGAATAAGTTTGAAAACTTAACTTAACTTTTAGAATGATATCTTAACTCTCGAAGATGTTCATAAGGAACTTAAGGTGCTTCACTTAACTCTTACACTTGATTCCTTGACAATTAGTAGAGGAAGGTATTTAAAAACAAATCAGGTGACTTAGTAGTTTAAACAGAAGTATTATATTTGAGATTATTAAAAAAATCAATGCATTACTTTTTAAGTTCTTCCAATACTGTTTTAGTAAGGAATGAGGACCAAATATGACTACTAAATTCCCCTCAGAATCTTCCTTTGTTTTTAGTGGCACAACCCAAAGAAGAGTAACACCTCAAACACATAGACAAATAGTCAAAAAAGTCGATAAATTGATATATAGATATCGAATGTCTAGTTTAATCGAGCGAATGGAATATCAATCTAATATCATCATGAAAATAATTCAGTTGCGATCCCAATGCCTTTTTCAGAAGGTCTTTCTAGCAATACGATAGTAAAATATTGCATTTGACGTTTTGGAAAATTTTCAGATTTCGTGCTAAAAGGAGGGACGGAGCTTAGCCTTAACATACCTCTCCAACGAACGTCAAAATGCCCAAAGTTAGTTCACAAAAATTGTTCCTTACGTCCTAAGCTTTGCAATCACTATATACATGTAGCTTATACACACCTATAAATAGTCCATAATTGATCATAAATCGATAAATTTGTCATATAGTCTTAACGCGATGAAACGTCCATAGAACTTCATAAAAATGATCATAAAAGAGCCCCGAAGATTATTACCTGAACAAACCTGTTATAAAGCTAGAGTAACCAGCAAGAACACCAATTTTTTACCTTCCAAAAATAACTCCAAACACAGCTAATAGGAAGAAAAAATAATTGCAAATGTAACGCACACATTTCTAGGCACAAGGACGAATTTTAATGAAAAAAATCGCGAAAAACGTACCTAAATCGCTCAAGGATCTTGTAGGAACCCTTTCTTCAGTTCTTCATTATTTTAGAACAAAAACGAAATGTTTGGGGTCTTAAAATATCAAATTTGACAATTTATAAGTTGTCTTGACCCGACCCAGTTCGCAACCTGATTTCCTGCTCGAGCATCCACGGTAAACTAATCATAATTTTTACTCTGAAGTTAGTTTGATGCGTGATTTTGTGCATTGCAAACTAGACTCATAGACCTTCGATTTGATAAGTAATGACCCCTTTAACTCCTCATATTTTGAGAGATATGGTCATAAATTTTTTTATTTTTTTTATAATTTTTTTTTTTTTTAGCTCAGAGGCTGTTAAAAGTAAGGCTTGATTCCACTTCATCGAAGTTTAGATAGACATTTGACCCAAAGTTATGAAAGATTTCTTTGAGAAGCTTATGATAACTTTGGCCAACCTTTGTCTCGTAGCTTTCTTGACTCCAAAACTTAACATATAACCATTGTACTATTAAAATACCCCTTAACAATCCATTATTAGCAAATTATATACTCTTTAATCCCATCTAAAAAGTAAAACTTAACTTAAATTAAAACCTTCCAAAAAGCGTAAGGTGCTACTCAAGCCATTTTTTAAAATCTGAATATGTGTTTAAGGGATTCCTTTGACCTAAAATTTTGTCATTGATATTACTACTCATTTGCAATCTTATTATCCTTAGGTACCATACAAAATCATAGACGCCTTACATGCCTCACTATATATATTATGAAAGACGAGAAACATGACATCTCACGTGCATGAATACTCGTGAAGGCACCGTGTATATATATTTCAAGTACAAAAATGCAACCACTTGATAGTTCAAGTTTGACAGCCTGGGGTCATGTCGAAATTCCATAACAAACGGGTAAATGGATAACAAAACAACTACGTCAATAATAATTTCTCATAGAAAAATGGAAATTCAACCCTTCGTTAGCTATTACAAGAGCTACTGAGGATTCTACCGCCAATACGCACGTTTAAAAAGGGGCCACTAAGAGTCTCAAAAATCAATTGCGGAGTAAAATCTAACAGCGTTGAATTGAAGCCAAAACTAAAACAAGAGTTTTAACACAATCCAAGATTGAAGGACTTGATTTCAGACAGATTACAACCAAAAACATGTGCTGATAAAAAACAACTCTATACTTTAACGCTGTAAAAAATAATCAAACATCGTCCCTATGTCCAGAGAACTAAGCTCTCTAA
Organism: Solanum aculeatissimum; assembly: GCA_038996855.1. Lineage (NCBI taxonomy): Eukaryota > Viridiplantae > Streptophyta > Magnoliopsida > Solanales > Solanaceae > Solanum > Solanum aculeatissimum. The sequence goes on along the minus strand of JBCEWC010008362.1, from coordinate 9,294 downwards.
CCTCTTCCCAAAATTTGCACGCACCTAAAAACCAATATCTAGAGTGGATGAAAAGAGGTAGAAAAGTATCCAACTAGAAAGACAATCAAAAGGTGGCCATCTCCAGATAACATAAATGATAATTCCTTTTGAACTCACGGGCGAAAAGGATTTGAATCCAGTAGCTCCAATTCTTTAAGTTTGGCGTACGTCAAGGCTGCTACATTTATCGGAAGCTCTGTCTGATCTTAATCATTCGCTTGAGTGTTGCAAGCCAGAAGTTGCACTCATCCCAATCACTTGTGGTGAGAAGTACCTGGAGTTATATACAAATATATGAAGCAAATGGAGATCATATGATATTCTACTAGCAACACTAGACTAAAAATCTGGAACTATATCTACCGAGAGAGCTTACCTGTATCTGAAGGGCTGTACTAAAATCACCATTGTCCAAGGCCTGACAAAGTTGCACAAGTTTTTCCGCTGCGTTCTTGGATATGTCCCCACTATTTAGTTTTGCAAAAAGTGCTCCCAACTTCTTTGAATTATCCTCGATTTCCCGCTTCTTAGCTGGATTTGCTCGTGATCCACCCAAAGCCTCTGATGTCTCATTGAACAATCTAGTCAAAGTTGCTATCACAGGCTTTTGCTGGGCTGCAACACATCATATGATTCGTTCCATTACATATTGAAATTTAAAATGCAAGCACAAGATATAGAACCTTGTTTTCCCAGTTAAGACCTAAAAGCAAATCTTACGACCATACCTTGCCATCAAAAGAAATAGAGAAAAAAGAAACATGCTAACATAGACCACAGTACTTTAGAAGCACAGAATCTAGGAGGAACTAGAAACAGTTCAGGATGGTGCCAAGGTAAAGCCAAAGTTCATCTAATGTAGTCTTTTCATGGACTTCTCCAGACATAAAACTCCAGATGTACCATACAAACTCCAAAAGTGAAAGAAAATACACTTGTCCATTCTTTCTATAACTTTACAACCATGAAAGTCTCTCAGTGGTGCAGAACAATCTTTTGTTGCTGTTGGCATCATACAGTGCTCCCGCTTAAAGGTATAAAAAGGATTTCCATATGTTTAGGCCTAAGAAGTAGAAAGTGATTTCAATGACTAAATTTTCTTGAAATGGTTTCGTATGAGAAGGGTGATCAAATGAAAGTAACCAGCATCGGCAGAAAGGTATACGTTTCTCCTAAAACATATAGATTGATACCCCAATAAGAACATAAAAGTGTTGTACAGCTGATACAAGACAATGGCAACATCAGCATACCCACGGCAATCCCACAAGTGAGCTCTGGGTAGTCCTGTGTTTACACAGCCTTACACCTAACCTACCTTGTGAAGGTAGAGAGGTGATATCTGATAGGCTCTCAGCTCAAGTAAAGCATATAAGAAAACAAGTATGCAAAGCAAAAACAGTAGCGAAGAAGTCATGCTGAAAACAACGACGAAGAGAATAGTAGCAACGCCAAGAGAAATACGATAATTGAAGCAAATGAAACATCGAGTGATACTGAAAAGCGAAATAATAAATAGAAGATCACTACTTAAAAAGACAGCATTCACCACCCATAGGTAGCAATGTTGGACAATCACATGGAAAGAAGCAACATATGTCAGTAGAAGGGATTATATGGTCGTCCAAACTACAGGAATGTAAGAAAATAAATATAATACGATTTAAAGTGGAAGAAAAACAAACCAGGAACATTTGACGTATCCACTGTCTGAACTGTAGGTGGGGGAGCAGCAGGAGATGCTGGTGGCTGGACTTGAGATGGCTGAGTAGGGCTGGGAGGCTGCATCGGAGCCATTCCAGGTCTCTGCACTGGATTATTAACTGGCATAAATCCTCTAGGAGCTTGGGAAGGAGCTACAACCTGAGGCATTTTTTGTCCAAGAGCTGGGCCAGCTTGATTAGGGTGAGGGACATATGCAGGAGGCACATTATGACCACCAGCATAACCTGGGTTAGCAGGTCCCTGAAATAAACATGCAATGAAAATCATAGGACTACACGTAGCGCAAAACAGACACCCCCCCCCCCCCCAAAGATTGAACTGAAATAATGGGAACTTTTAACATACGGGATACAACTGAGCACCCAAGGTGGGCTGCTGATATTGCTCCACATTTCTCAGCGCAGGGGGATTTGATGGGATGAAGGCCGTCTTAGCAGGCTGAGTAGCAACAGGTGGTGGAGCAATGTTACCCTGCAAACATGAGAAAAATATATATTAGTAGGAAAAGACAACTTCATGTTAACATGCTTCAAGAGATCAGTACCTATTTCAATTCAGCAGCTATTAATTTGGCAAGAATAATCTTATATCCAAAAGAAAGAAACCAAAAAGTGTATACCTGAGGAACTGGAGGAGTTGGAGTTGGCAGAAACATGTTTGGTTGCTGAATGTTTTGTTGTGGAGCAGGCTGGTATGGGACAGGAGCAGCAAAGCCGCTATTGTATGAAGAACCAAATGGTTGTTGATAATTCTCAGCATAGGGACTGTTTGAAATGCTAGGTTGTGGCTTGGATGGTTGCTCCTGAGAAGAGAGAAATTAAAGAGGGATAAATCAAATGAAATTTCTAAAGATAACAGTAAAGGTAACAGACCATTAAGAGAGGAAGAAGATAATACCGGATAATAATGCTGAGAAGGATCAGCCATTCCATAACCAGATTGATCTGCAACATAACCAGATCCAGAGTGCAGTTGTGAGTTGTCAAAAGCCATAGATTTCACTGCGTCTTTAGCTGCAAAAGACAAATATGCTAAAAATCGTCAGTTTGCTTTCTGTTTGAAAAGGATTGCACCATCTGCACTTGGCCAATTAACTTGAAATACAATATATCACTACCACACTTAAAAAACCACCATTGCCTAAATTATAATTACACCATCAACCATAAAAAGAAACCCAAAATTCATATAAAAAGGGGTACATGAGGAGGGATTCATAGATACTACTTTTTTAAATATCAGAAGTAGCCATGTCCCCTTCTGTACAGCAAGAGTGCATCTACAACAATATACCTAGCGTAATCCCACGAGTGGGATCTGGGAAGGTAGGGTGCATGCAGACTTTACCCCTACCTTGCAGGGATAGAGAGGTTGTTTCCAATATTAGGTGAAGGGAGAAACAAACCTGTTAGCCTTTCAAAGCTCAAAAGAACATATTTATGTTATACTCTTACAAAACGTCAAAATTTAGACCCCCATAGAATGAGGAAAAGAAAGGACACGGATTAATATATTGCAGTCTTTTGGCTTGACACAATTTGAAGAGTTTGAATAGGAGAGTGAAATGGTATATATTATACCCAATAAGCCTAGAAAACAAATGGGAATTATCAACACCAAGTAATGAAAAGGTACAGCTCGTTTGGTCAACTCTCGAAACCATAGAAATGCTTCTCAAAATCCTCATACCAACAAACCCAAAGATTTTACATGTCAGTAGTGTCAACGCTAAAAACCCAAGTACCAGATAGAGGCCAATGATACTATACTTAATTTACAGTGAAGTGGATTAGTTTACACCGTATAAATTTCAGTAATAAGCTTCATTCAGCTGCTTCCTTACTTCTCAGGTATATATGAGCTATAATGAAAGCGTGAAAAGGCAAAATATTTGCAGAAGAGCCAGGGCTTAACTAAAACATATGACCATTATCAACATGAAAAAGATAGATACAAGAGTCAGATGCATAATAATGCCATTCTGTAATGGAGAAATATAACAGCGTGACATATTGACCTGGTTCAGTGGAGAGCGCAATACGATCTCGTAAGATAGTCAATTCAGGTGACAATTCGTCAGAGCCCATAAGCTTCAAGTATTCCATTGCAGTAGTTAAAAGCCCTTGACTTGCTAGGATTTCAGCATACTTCTCAAGAAGCTTGCAAAGAGAAGCACTAAATCTCTTTTGCCCAGTTGCCAATGCAAAGACTATCGTCTTCTCCATTAAATCCTACAGGTAGGAACAGAAAATACTATTGAGTGTCTAACTGATAAACATAAAAACTGAGAAGAATCTGAATGCAATACCTGAAGAAGGTCAACATATGATTTTCCATCAGCCTTTCCTGCCAAAGCCCTCGACCATATTTCTATAGTCTTATCAATGTTCCCAGCACATATGTAACACAGTGTCGCTGGAAGGCTTTCACCAGCAGCCAAGAGTCTTGAAGCAAGTGTATCGCACAATGAAGTCCATTCATCTTGTGGAGCAAACTGCATGAAGGTGATATCAGATTAATGGGTGAACTCATTTCAGATGGAAAATTAAAAACTCTCCTCAGTGAACATCCCAGAGATGTGCACTAATTGTTTGGATAGCAGATATTATATATCCGACCTATGTCAATGAAGTTTTTTACAATGCCCCTTACACCCCCACCACATAACATAATAAGGAAATAATGATTATGATGATAGGTAGAGGAACTTACAGTGCAAAGAAGTGCAAGTGTTTCCTTCCAGGATTTCAAAGGCCGAGTGTTTACCAGGCTCATTAGATCATTGTTCACCATAGCAGCAACAACCTGAAATTATTGTTTAGACCAAACACTCAAATTTTGAAGAGCATGGTCTATTCTCCATTCAGAAAATGACAACCATTTTATAAATGGATCTTACCTTAAGGTATGAAAACTGACTAGTTTTAAGGTATTTATCACGAGTTTGCTCCCACAAAGAAGCACCACCGACATGAGCAATAACCAGAGCATCAGCCATTCTATTTGCAGATATGCATTGTGCAACAGCCCCCTTATAGTCACCGACAACCAACGCGCGTTGAACAGTTTCATCAAATGATGTGTCTGCACTCTCCTCTTGTACATCCATTTCTGGTTGGGACTCCTTCACATCGACTGACTCTCCAACATCAAAGGAATTCACAGATGTTGACACAGGTGTATCAGCTTTGGGACTCGGAAGATTGTTAAAGAAATCTTCCCCATTGTCCATCACATGCATTAAGTTCTCGCCGTTTGCAGCTTCTTTACGTGAAAGATTCTCATCAAGGGCAAGGGCATTTACTTGCTCAGATATATCATTCTGCATAGTATCTTTTTCTTCAACAGGCAAACTAAAACCAAGATGAGAAAGCAGTTTTGTCCTTGCATCTCCATCCTCTTCAAGCATAACCTTCAAGAAGCCCCATATTTCCCTTTCACCCGAAGATCTGTTCAGAGAAGCACAAGCAAGCTAGGTGTAAATCGGAAGAAGAACGCAACTTCAGAAAGAAAAAATCACAAATTTGAGGAAAAGGACATACTCTGACTCTTGAAATTTCTTTTCACAGAAAAGCCTCAGAGAGGTTTTCTCGCCATTCTGAATAGCAGTCTCAAATTCAGAAGACCGACTCACCAAACCTTGTTCAGTGACTATGCTATGCACATGGACCTAAAAAGGAGTAAACGTTACTGCAAAGAAAAATGCTATAAAAGAAGGATTGCAGAAATCCACTGGCACACCTCTGTCGGTCCAGCTGGAGCATCTGCAGCACCAAATGAAACAAGCTTTCCACCAAAGCCAAATGAGACTCCGGACTTTTTCTTAGACCACCACTTTGGAGCTCGTAAGGGAGCTGATCAGCACATAAAATGCAAATGAAAACCCCAAGTACATTAACACAAGGGTCACAATTCTTTTCCTTGCAAAGCAGAAAATGAGCAAGGCATGTGCCATACAGTAATGCTGATAAAAAAGAACAGTTCCTCTACCTCACGTGAGTACTACGTAATAGCATAAGAAAGATGCACTGAATGTAATACCTGTCTACCCTCTTTGATTCATAATAATATAGGCATAATTTTTGAATTTTGCCTTTTTTTATATTTTCGGCTTCTGAGTTAATGATCCTTTCATATTTTTCATATTTAGAGATCCACACATACAGTCCTCAAGTAACAAGTAACCAGGCTAATTTTTAAAACATCAAATTATGTTACTAAATGTGGACCATAGGGAAGAATTGTCTCTAAGCAAGCACCTTGCTTCAACTATATGATAACTTTTTCCTACATTCAAATGGAAACATACAGCCTGATGTCCTGAACCTCAAGAGATGTTCATAGTAAATATTAAGAAGGGGGGTGGGGGTGGGGGTGGGGGTGGGAGTGGGGAGATAAACAAAATTCCATCATACCTGCGCCAAAATAACCATCTCCATCACCAGCTCGACCACAGCCCTACAAAGCATATTAATTTGAGTACCACTCACTAGTCAAAACAAAAAAAAACATTGTGGTACAGGAAAACAACATTTCATAAAATACAAGGAAAAAAAAGTTTTCCCAGTTGACAATGCATGTAATCGTCAAGAGCAATCAAAATACCAAGTACTAACCATCTGGAACATGAGAAACATCTATTATTTGAACGCTTAAGTCTATTGAGGGATATTGTTATACCAGCCCATCCTACCTATATTACTTTAGCTAGTCAACATATCTCAACTCAAAAATAGCAGCAGAATAACAAACTGGTAAGAGGAGAAGAGGCAGAGAAAATCTTCCTGAAGTTCTTTATTTATATTCCACTTTGCGTGCAATACATTGCAATCTGATAAATAAAGCATACAATTTAAGGGGAAAAGACCTCTATGTTGTAAATGCCGATTTTTCCATCAAATGATGATGCTGAGATAACCCCTGGACACTTTGGATACCAATGCACATCGAAATTCCAATTGGTTCCAGCTGGCAATTCGGATACAATCTGCGAAAGTAAAAAATACAACAATCAGTACTTCAAAGCTTACCATAGATAACCAAAAAATAAGCAACCGTTCACTAGTTCAAGAACCTTTGACACAAAGTGAAGGTCAACAGAGAACAACAGTTCTTAAACAAAAAGGCAAAAATTGACAATACGAGGATATGAATTCATTCACCTCTCCAGACACAACATCCCAGCAGATAGTGCGATTATCCTTTGCACAAGTAAGCAAGTAGGAGCTGTCAAGGGGACACCAAGACATTGCAATGACACCTGAATGAAAAATATCCAGGATTAATCAAAAGTTGTAAAGATATTAATATATATAATTAGATAAACTAGAACTGTCATCCTTACAAAAGACAAACTAAATCATTAATCTTTTGCTTTTTTGGGTAAAGAACTTTAATCTTTTTCTTTAAGATCAAGTAATCTTATAAACAGATTTCTAGGCATGCCACACCAATGACCTGCCCTTATTGGTTGCTTAAGGACTTCGAATGTAAGATTTTGTTGAATATCTGAAGACCGAGATCATAGTAACTGAGCACTGGGTTTATATTTAGTTTAGTTTTCCTTGTTGCAGGTTAGGAAAGTCGAAAAACTTCTCCCTCTAACAGATCTTCAGTTTCTATTAAAAACAAGGTTCCAAGCATAAACTATTGGACTAAGTGACGTGTGATTAATATTCTATAAATCCAGCAAAGGCAGTTTGTGCTCCCTCTACCCCATATCCCTTTCCATCTTTCCAAGTACTCTGTTTTCCCTCCACTCCTCCATCTCAGTTCTCAGCATTTCTTGCGGGATACAAAGCTGAACTGATCCTAGCTGGCATTCATAAGAATGAAAAGAAATGGGGGGAGATACAGAGGGACACAGGTGATTTAAACACAATTAGCATAACTAATCGCTCCTTTCTTTCCTTCCAAATTCTACCATCCAATCATGATGTTAAACTCCTTGCCATGTAATTGTTAGTCAGAATCCACTTGCACCCACTGGCAACATGTCAAATAAGTTGTATACAGAAACTGCAATAGTTCTTTCTTTGGCCAAAAGAAACAAGAGAACATAGTATGATTATCATACAAAATGGATCGACGACCATTCAGTACCAAAATCACATATCCCAAAGTGGTGAAGCATTTCAGCTGGGTGCCTCGTCAGCAAAAGACAGGAAGAAATTGAGAGGAGCAGCAAAGAAGATAAAGCTCCAAGTTGAGGAGCAGGAAACAAACTAATTACTAAAAGTACTTTCACTTTAGAAACAACAATAGACTGCCCATCCATGTGCTTTTGAAAAATATATTAACTTGTACAAAATGAAGTTAGCACACCATTTGTTGTCCACCAGAATATACGACCACTGTGAACCAGTATAACAATTGCATTCCCCTTTATAACACACTGTTTTTTTGTTAAGTGCCTATTATCATAGATTGACTGCATCTATATGGGCTAAGCTCAGCAATAGTATTTCCAAATCTTTAATAGAGTTCAGCCCTTCTGTAGGATAGAATTTCACCATCAGTTGTCTCTTCAAACTTGCAAATTCTAAGACAGTTGAAGCATGGAAAATTGGAAATTATAGGTCTTGTGAGTGCACTAACCTTTAGTGTGACCTACGAACTCTTTCACAGGAGACAGTATATTCCGCATATCCCACAGCTGAAACAATAACATATTAGTTAATTATTAATTAAAACAAGTCTGAGAAAGACATAAGAGTATAATTCTAACCCTAAGTGCAGGAGAGCCGTCTTCATCAGAAGCAACGATGAGCTGCGTTGCAACATCGGGGTGCCACTGTAATACAGAGCACCGTCTTCTAACAGAATCTGTGAAACTGCAGAATTGACCGATGCAGGTTTATTTTTCATTATTGGTGTCAATCTCAAAATGCAGTAGTAGTGTTCAACTGATAGTAATTCTTGAATATAATAACAAAACTAAAGCCTACATTTTATGGACACCTTTTACCTTATCACTGGCTTCTGCTTCTTCAAATCCCACACAACTGAAAAAAGAAAAAAGAAAAAAAGAGATATTATAGCAACCTTTAGAAAAAAAAGAATAACACAGGCAACCTCCCCCTCTTGCTCACCTGTAGTCCCATTAAGTGAAGTAGATGCCAATATATGCTGAACCTTGTTGTTCCAAGATACATAAGAAATTTCACCTTGAGTTGATGATCCACTACCCTGCAAAAAGGAGTCCGAATCTGAGTAAGATAAATAGAATAGAATGTCAAAATCGAGAACTTCTCGACAAAACTACAGCATAGTTCAGGAGTAGCGGATAGAAGATAAAACGCTGCCATTTCAAAACCATAATTAACGGAAACAAACAACAAACCAAATTTTCTGATATAGCCTATTATAGACTAGGAGTACCAGATAGCAAGAGAAAACACCACCAGATCAAAGCCATTATCAACTGAAGCAAACAATAAACTAAGTTTTCTGGTATGATTTTGAGTCACACTTTTTTTTTATTTGCACCGGGTGTCCGAGTCTCTTAGAGCCCCGACTAATCCCGGGGGTGCACAGGCCCTCGGCAAG
>JBCEWC010008361.1:0-20084 GCA_038996855.1 Solanum aculeatissimum | reverse complement strand
GATTGATCTCCGTTCGGGGTATCACCAATTGAAGGTGAGGGAGTGTGACATTCCAAAAATAGCTTTTCAGACTCGTTTTGGTCATTTCGAATTTGTGGTAATTTCCTTTGGATTAAGTAATGCTCCGACGGCATTTATGGATCTTATGAACCGAGTATTTAAGCTATTTATTTATGACTTCGTTGTGGTGTTTATTGATGATATACTGATCTACTCTAGGAGTGAGAGTGATCATGTGAATTATCTATGGTTGACTCTTCAAACCTTAAGGGAGAAACAACTATATGCCAAATTTAGTAGGTGTGAATTTTGGTCGAATGAGGTTGCCTTCCTTTGTCACATAGTGTCCAGTGATGACATTAAAGTTGACCCTAAGAAAACTGAAGCAATGAAAGATTGGACTAGATCGTTGAACCCGACGGATATTAGAAGCTTCCTGGGTTTAGCCGGGTATTAAAAATGAATTTTTGAGGGGTTTTCATCCATAGCATCTCCGTTGACCAAGTTGACTCAAAAGAAAGCTAGGTTTGTGTGGTCTAACGAATTTGAGAAGAGTTTTCAAACATTGAAGGACCGACTCACTTCGGCTCCAATTTTGACCTTACCAAATGGGTTATAAATAGTTTCGTAGTATACTGTGATGCTTCGAGAGTGGGGTAGGGTTGTGTCCTCATGCAGCATAGCAAAGTGATAGCTTATGCTTCTCGTCAATTGAAGGTGCATGAAAACAACTGTCCAACTCATGACCTTGAGTTAGCGGCGGTGGTATTTTGCTTTGAAGATTTGGAGACACTACTTATATGGTGTTCATGTTGATGTATTCACCAACCATAAAAGCTTGCAATATGTATTCACATAATGGGATTTGAACTTAAGGCAAAGGAGATGGCTAGAGCTTCTCAAGGATTATGACATGAGAGTTCTTTACCATCCCGGCAAAGCTAATGTGGTAGCGGATGCTCTTAGTAGGCTCTCCATGGGTAGTGTATCGCATGTGGAGGAAGAGAAAAAAGAATTAGCAAGGGAGGTTCACCGATGGGCTAGGTTGGGTGTGAGGTTAGTTGATTCTGAAAATGAGAATATTCGTGTTCAAAGTGGTTCTGAATCTTCCTTGATAGTTGATATGAAGGCAAAGCAAGATTTGGATCCTTCCTTAGTTGACTGAATCTCAACCTTGTCTCATGTAATGCTTTAATTGTGCCATGACCTGAATCATTGAGCCCAGATGGCACCTGCTAGATCCCACCAGCAAGTAAGCCAATATATAATTCAGAATAACTAGTATTGGGTATATGGCAGAAACTAAATAATAGAACGGTGGAAATACAAATACAATACAAAATGAATGTATGCATATATTCATACATACATATACAAAACGAGTACAAAGACACTAAATGAGTACAAGTCCCAAAAATAAACCAAAAATATATACTATAATGTCCTGTCTCAAATACAAAAGACGATCCACAAAAATAAAAAGAAGGAGATGACAATGATCAGGATACTGTAAACTCACCCTTGCTTCTGGATGTTGGCTGCTACTAACTCAAATAATGGCTCAATCCTGCATGACGAAAACTAATGCAGAGTGTAGTATGAGTACTAATAAAAAAGTATTCAATAGGCATCATAGGTTGCTAAGTAAGAAAAATAAATGCAATAGAAAATGCAAGAATATAAACACAGACCGAGGTTAAGAATAAGAATAATAAAAATATGCGCACAGGTGTAAAAGAACAAACAAAAACTAAGAAACTAAACCCAATTGATCCCTAGTAGCCTAAAAGGTACACCCAAGCGCAAGTTAAAGTTAAACTAATAATAAAGGAATCGAGTTGAACTACAATAATTCAGAAGTGTCAAAAATTTCAAGCTCTAAATGGGATAAAGCACAAATCTCGAACCTCGATTAGCAGATGTGTCTTCCTATTGTAGAATGTTAATAAATCAAACCTCGTAAGGGTTAGCATAGAAACTAGACCATGAACCATGGATGCCACTTTCTCAAAAGTGTAGTAATAATATCAAAGGGTCCAGACTTCATATGTCAACCCTGTAAAGGAAGATGTATCATTAAATTTAAAACTACATAGTCTGAACCTTGAACCTTGAATGAATCCTCCCGTTAATGTCATTCTGAAAATAGACAATCTAAACTAAATCGTCTAAGGGTTTCCTATTCCAACAAATATAATGAAAGTATCATGGATTTTTGTCCTCTCCTTCAGAATAAGACCAACGTAGTCGATGGCACAACGTAACTAATTGATTTGTCCAAATGGGGCCAAAAATATGGTCGTAGATGCCCAATTAGGGAAGTATAAGGATTATGGATAATAAGGCTTCGAGCTGAGTTATTGCATAGCTAAAGCCCATCTTTGTTAGTCCCAACTCTGCTACATCAATATATATGGAGCTAAGTCATCTGGTACAATGGTGGAAAAGAGAAAACATGGCCTATTGGCATCAAAATTCACAAGTCTATGGCAAACACTATCCTAAGCCTAGACTAAGGCAAAAATGCTCTAATATGATATATAGGTCATACAATCAACCAAAGATGCAATAAAACTCAATTATAGCAATTTACATACCTATCTAGCTTGTAAGTAGTCCAAAATATGAATTATATCAAGTATAGCCTACTAAATTAGTTCTCCAAAATATGAATTATATCAAGTATAGCCTACTAAATTAGTTCCCTACCTCAATATTCATTTTAACCCGCATGTATTCAATCTAAAAGAAGAAAAGTTGTAGCCTACCTGTAGGCCTATCACGGATGCTCCAAATCACAATACCAGAGTTCTACCTTCCATAAGGCCTCTGAATATTGTCACACTATTAAAAATAGAGTCACATCATTATTATGGTCATTTCGACTCTAAATTTTCAAGAACGGAGATGGGTCAATTTTAAAATCCAAAATGAGAATGTACGACCTGCATAAATATTTTTGAAGTAGACTCCATAAAATGGGTTCAAATGATTCTCCAAACTTATTTCTAAAATTAAAACACAATTCGTGTCTCCTAAAATTAAAACACAATTCGGGTCTCGAGAACATCAAAATCAGCCATGCAATAAAAATCTAATTTAAGCTTAGAAAATATGTCAGGGACAACAAATAAATCACAATTTTTACCCCAAAAGAGTCTCCTCAACAATCTCCGACCACACCACTCCATTCTCTCAAAAATCCTCATAACTTAGCCTTTTGTATCAATCAATTTGGAGCTCTATAGCTCAAGATATTCAATTTTTGAAAATTAGAAAAAATCTAAAAATGGACTTTCTTAAAGGAGAGACCACACCAAATTTAGTGCGCCACCGTACTAGCAAATATTTTCCATTTTTAAAGTCTCTAACGGGGTATTTAGAATTCGTTCAAAATCTCGTGCATGAAATAGAGTATATTATCTTACTAAATTTGATATTTGAACTCAACGGTGTAGTCAAAATTTTCATTAGAGGTCATTTTGATGAAAAAATGATTCCACTTCCAAAGGTCATTTTTCACTAAATTCCACCAAGGGGTTCGAAATGAGTCCAAAAGCCTCGGAAACCAAACAAAATATCGTTTCTAGACCAAACTCGATGTTTCAAAGCTAATTGCATTGTCAAAATTTTTATTTGAGCACGATTTTTAAGAATGTTGACCAAAGTAAACTTTAGGCCAAATTTTAAAAGCTAAACCACTAAATGAATCAAACTTGCACCTAAAGTTTCGAAACTTGACCAACAATGCTTCAATCTTAGAATAGTCATTTCAAAGTTGATGAAGCTATCAGAATTTCATACTGAGGTCATTTACCTACATTTTTTTTTACCAAAGTCAATTTTGTAAGTTATAAAAGCCCTTAACACTAAAAATTACATAACCTCTAAAGAATGATCAGTCAGTCAAATTATTAGTGCCAACAAGTTATAAATGACCTGAAGTCGCTTTACAAAAGCTCTAATAAAGGAAAAAGAGGCATTAATAGAAATGACCTGGAGGATCATTACAATATCTATTATTAAAAGAACTTTCATTTGCAAAAGTAGGGATGAAGAAATACCAGAGGGCTTAAATAGACTAGGGTACTTCTCCCATATGTCCTGCTTAATCTCCAGGGTAGCCTCATTTGCTAAACGATGGAACCATTGAGCCTTAAACACGGGTAAAACTCTTGAGTGAAGATTATTGATATATCTAGCTAAAATAGCAATCAACTACTCAAAAATGTCAGACGATCATCTAACTTAATCGAATCATATAACATTATATGGGATTCAGTTGGAATGTACCGGCAAAACATTGAGACATGAAACATTGATTGTATGGCTAAATATACTAGAGGTAGACCTAACACATATACAACCTCACTAACTCTACTTAGAATCTCAAATGGCCCAATATATTGAAGGCTAAGCTTGAGCCACCTTCTGAATAATATCATTCTCGTCAAAGGTGACACCTACAAAAACACTCGATCACCAACACCAAAACATAAAGAACAACTTCATGATCAATATAACTCTGATGTCTACTTTGAGTTATCCGCATTCTATCTTGGATCAATGAACCTTAACTAAAGCCTCATGGAGTAAATCTATACTGTATGACCCACAATACGAAGACTCAAACAAACTTATTAAACTGCAACAACACCTACTATATAGGACCTCAAATAGGGCCATCTGAATACTTGAGTGGCAGTTATTGTTGTACGTAAACTTTGCCAAAGACAAAAATAATCCCATTGACCCGAAACTATAACATACAAGCCCATAATATGTCCTTAAGAACCTAAATAGTATGCTCCAATCGACCATCGGTCTGTGGGTGGAAAGAAGTGTTGAGATCAACCTAGGTACCTAACCCTCTCCTAAAAGACCTCCAAGAGTTTGATGTAAACTGGGACCCACAATCTAAAATAATGGATATTGGAATCCCATGTAGGCAAACTACCTCCTTAATATAAATACAAACTAACAGTTTTACACTATAAAAAGATCGAACTGGGTGAAAGTGGGATGACTTGGTCGATCGATCAATGATGATCCAAATACTTTCAATACCCCCAAGAATTTTGGAGCAATTCCATCACAAAGTCCATGGTGATATGCTCCCATTTTCACTCAAAACTGGGTAATATCTAAAACTCTCCACCAGGCGTTTGATGCTCGGCCTTCACTACTAACAACTCAGGCAACAGGATACATAATCAACAACGTCTCTCCTCATGACTTCCACCAGTAATGTTGCCTCAAATCTTGATATATGTTTGTTGTGCTCGTATGAATAGAATATCACGATCTGATATTATTGACAAGGGAACCCCGTGTAACTGAACCAACTCATGAATGTACAACCTTGCATAATCCTCAGCACTATATGAAGTCTTCACTGGCAAGAAGTGAGTTGATTTTATCTACGATCCACAATCACCCGAATAGAATCAGACGACTTTTGAGTCCAAGGCAACCCAACAATGAATTCCATATTGATTTCCTGCCACTTCCAAATTGGGATTTCAATATCTTGAGCTAGGCCACCGGACCTTTGATGCTCGGTTTTAACTTATTGACAATTTGAACACTCGACCATAACTTGGCTATGTCCTTTTACATACCACCCCACCAATATACTTCTTTCAAGTCACAATATATTTTATTGAAACCCAGATGAAGGGAATAAGCAGAGTTATGGGCTTGTTGTAAGATCAAAGTTCTCAACCTATCTATATGCAGTACACATAAACTACTTTGGTATCTAAGGACACCATCTCCCCAATTTAAGAAGAACTCTACTTTCTTCTCTTCAACTAAGTTCTTCAATTCGACTACGGTAGGATAAAGGTCTTACTTGGACTTCACATAAATAACCAAGGAAGATTGAGACCCATTGAGAACAAACACACCACCATCATTAGTGCCATTCAACCTAACACTTAATCTAGCGAGTCAGTGAACTTTTTTTACCAGCTTTTTTCTTTTCACCTTCAATATGACTTACATTACCCAACATGACTTACACTACCCACGATCCTCCTACTCAAAGCATCGGCCACCATATTGGCCTTCCCAAGATGACAGTGAACGTTCATGTCATAATCTTTGAGAAGTTTAAGTCATCTTTGTTGCCTCAGATCCAAGTTCTTTTGAGTGAACACATACAGAAAGCTCTTGTGGTTCGTAAACACATCAACGTAAACCCCAAAAAGATAATTTCATTAAATCTTAAGGGAAAACACCATGGCAGCCAGTTCAAGGTCATGAGTTAGGAAATTATGCTCATGCACCTTTAATTGTGTAGAAGCATAGGCTATAAACTTGCCCTTCAACATCAACACACAACCTAATCCGACCCTGGATGCATCACAATATACCTTAAAACCATCTAAACTATCAGGAAGAGTCAAGATTGGAGCCAAAGTCAATTTATCTTTCAAAGTCTGGAAATTCTTCTTACATTCATTAGACCCCATAAACTTGGCCTTCTTCTAGGTCAGTTTGGTCAAAGGGGACGCAATTGAAGAAAACCCTACTGCAAACTCGTCGGTAGTAACCCGCCAAACCCAAGAAGCTTCTTATGTCAGACGAAGTTAAGGGTCTTGGCCAGTTTTTCACCGCCTCAATTTTCTTTGATTTAACCATAATACTCTCATCAGTTACTACATGGTCAATAAAAGATACCTCTTTCATGCAGAATTCACACTTGCTAAATTTGGCTTACAATTTCTCAACTCTCAAAGTTTGAAGGACCACTCTCAAATGTTCCTCATGTTCCTTCTCATTTCAGGAGTAGACTAGTACATCATCGATGAAGACCACAACAAAGAGATCAAGGTAGGGTTTAAAGATCCTATTCATAAGATCCATGAAGATTGTCGGTGCATTTGTCAACCCAAAAGACATCACCACGAATTTGAATTGCCCATACCTTGTTCTGAAAGCTATTATAGGAATATCATATTCCCTAACCCATAACTAATACCCGAAATGAAGGTCGAGCTTAGAAAAGTGTCTAGCCCCATGTAATTGATCAAATAAATTATCTATTCTCAAAAAAGGGTACTTATTCTTAATGGTGACTTTGTTGAGTTGATAATAGTTAATGCACATTCGGAGTGACCCGTCTTTCTTCCTCACAAATAGAACAGGAGCACCCCAAGGAGACTTGCTAGGTCTAAAAAATCCCTTCTCCAATAAATCTTTCAACTGATCCTTAAGTTCTTTCAACTTTATCTGTGCCATCCTATAGGGTGGAGTAGAGATAGGTTCGGTATCAGGAAAGAGATTTATGCCAAAATTAATTTTCCTTTCAAGAGGAATTCTAGGAAGATATTTAGGAAACACATCAAGGAATTCATTGACTATAGGGACTGACTCAAGAGAGGGAACTTTGGATAACATATCTCAAACCCTAACCATATGATAGATACGCCCGTTAGAAATCATCTTACGGGCCTTAAGGTATGAAATGAACCTACCCTTTACTACGGAATTTTGACCTTCCCACTCAAACATGGGCTCATCAAGAATTTGAAACTTGACCTTGCATGTTCTACAATTTATGGTGGCATAGAAGGCATGTAACCAGTCCATACTAAGGATGACATCAAAATCCATCATAACTAATTCAACAAGATCATACAGAAGGGTTTTATGCTTAATAGATACGGGAACACTTTTATAGACTCTTTTAGCCACTATTGATTCACCCAAGGGAAAGGACACAAGGAAAGGGTCATGTAAAACTTCAAGACTCAAATTGAACATATTTGCAAAGAAAGGGGTCATAAGGGATAGGTTGGCACCAGGATCTAACAACATATAAACATCGAAATGAAACACTTTCAACATACCCGTGACAACATTTGGTTCTTCATCCACCTATTTCTTTTTTTGTAGTGCATAGAACCTATTTTTATGAGGAGCACCACCTTGTTGCATACCTTAAGGCTTTTGCCCCACTTGAGCATCTTTGCCTTGTGGACGAACACTCTTACCTTTATCATGAGCTTTGAGACAATTGAAAATCTTGTGACCAAGTTGGCCGTATGCAAAGCAACCACCCGTCTCCCGATAGCACATACCTCCATGGTTCTTACCACATTTCTACCATTTTGGATAGACTTGAACACCACCATCTCCACCTTGCTGACCCTTGGAAGCTTGGGCCCGATCAATAGTATACCTTTGGTTAGATGCATTTGAAGACCCTTGTTGTGTGAACCTTTGGTTCAGTTAATTCTGGTTGCCATCATCACCCTTATTACCTTGATACCTACCATCATACTTCAGCCTCTTTGTATCACTCTTCCTTATCTTTTGCAACTTCTTCTCCTCAAGTTGCTCAACATAAGTCATAAGCCGAGCTAAGTCCATATCCTTGATGAGTAGAGCATTCTGATATTTTGCATTTATGAGGTTTGAAACTCCTAAAATAAACATATTCATCCTTGCCCTCAGGTCAGCTATAAGCATGGGAGCATACTTGGAGAGTGTGTTGAACTTAAGAGAGTACTCATGAACGCTCATCGATTCTTGCCACAAATTCATAAATTCTTTCATCTTGGCGTCTCTTAATTCAAGAGGGAAGAAGCGATCCAAGAATTCAGCCTTGAACTCTTCCCAACCCACCGGACCACCAAGAACCCTCTCTCCCTTCCACTGATCATGCCAAATCTGAGCAAGGATCTTAAGTTGATAGGTCGTCAACTCAGTATTCTCCTCTGAAGAAATAATCATAATGGAAAGAACTTTGTACACCTCATTGATGAACTCCACTGGATCCTCCTAAAGCTTATTTCTATGGAACTCTGGTGGGTTCATTCAGGTGAAGTCTCTCACCTTAAAAGCTTGGGTGGGATCTGGAGGAGTTGGAGCTTCAGGTGGAGCCTGAGTAGCCTAGTTTGCAACAACTTGAGCCAAAAGGGAGAAAACATTCCTGAACTCAACATGGGACACACTACCCTCTTCTTGAGGTTGAGGAACCTAAGGTACATGAACATTCCTTCTTGGCGGCATTATCTATAGCGCAAATGAAGAGTCGTTAGAAAGAAGAATATCTTAAGTTACTCTAAGGCATGACTTGATTTAAACAAACAAGTGAAACAATCCTAAACATTTCATAGCTCCCTACCCATAATTGTGGTGCGCTTCACAACTATGAATAGGACTCTAATTGACGTGGTATGTAGAATTCCAGGGACCATTTTAAAACCTCATTCTCTGATACCAAGCTTTTCATGACCTGAATCGGGGCCTAGGTGTAACATGGCAAATGATAACCCCAAGGTACCTAAACAAGCCTCTTAGATCATGCATGCACCAAAAGTTCAAATAATAAATAACAAACGAGCATCAATAAATAAAAAGAGGCATGAGACAAATCATTGCTAAATGTGAAAGCTAAACTAAATAGTTCAAATCATAATCAAAGTAAAGTAATAGTCCAAACACACCTCTAAACCAAAGATAATAAACGGAGCCAAAAATACAAGTTTGGACCCCTCAACATAAGTCATAAAGGAAAATACATAAAGTGTCCAAAATATCAAGCAAAGCTAGAAGATAAGGTCTCTGTTCCCGGTGAATGGAAACTCACCAAAAGCTCAGAGTCTTCATGATCAACCTAGCCACGAGGAGGAGGATAAAGTAGATCACCTGTCCCTATATGATTATAAGCATGTAGGCAAAATGTGGTTAGTACTTTGGAATGTACTAGGTATGCAGGTATGCAATGCAACAAGTAAATATAATGACAAAGGATACGTACCAGATATGTCCAATTCCAAAGTTTTAACAATATAATCATTTCAAAATAAAGCATAAAATAATGTCATGATAATGCAAGGAAAACACATAAGCAAATATATGTGGTAACAAGACCATAATTGACAAACTCATATGAGCTAAAATATGAAATACCAAGGTTATACTCTACACCGGCCAAAGAGTGAGCCTACTTGCCCAAGTAAACTTCAGAAACAGAAGTACTAGATGGATCCACTAGTCGACATGCCAAAAAAGGCAAAATAAAAATATTCTCGGTGGCACGTGGTTATGATATTAGAAGCTTTATGTAAGACCCCTTGCATCGAGCCCCACTCCTAACTTATTCAGTGCTAAGTCAAAATTCTATAGAAATGAGCAATGCATAATCAAAACTTAACTTAATTCGGAAGGTCTTAGCTTGTCAAAACATATTTAACTTGTACTTAAGAATAGCTCCATAACAGAAATTTGGAATAATTTAGAGTGGGTCTTGAGTCACCCAATATCAATTCAAAACTTATAATTCTTGTCCTTGTTCAAAATCATATGCTCAAGTCTATGTCATAAAGGTCAATATCTGAAATTCCTAAATTAACTTAATTCATATTTGGGTACTTGTCAAATAAATTTAAAATCATATAATTGAATCATAATCAAGCTTAAAATAATCAATTAAGTAATATAGGATTAAAATCATATTAACCCATAAGAGAGTTCTAAGTTTGAAAGTATAGATTAGGTTCAATCATGGAAATTCATAGTGTTTGATTCAAATCATGTAAAACCTTGATAAATATTCATAAATAATCATAAGAATGCATAAATAATCATAATCTAAACAAATATCAATTAATATGCAATTACCCATAAATCAAAGATTGAAAATTTCCAATTCAAAGTTTAGTTTTTGAAGAGCACTTCTTGGTTAAAAGGAAACTAAGAATAAAACCCACATACCTTTAAGCCTTAAAATTTCTTGAAGGAAACTTGAGGAAAAGCCTTGGGCTTCACTTCTATTCTTGAAATCCTAAGAAGATTCTTGAGAGTTTTGAAGTTGAATCAAGAATTTGGTGAAGACTAGAGAGGGTTTTGAGAGAGTTTTTGTGTGATTTTAGACTTAAATTGGCTAAACAATGAGAGGATCTTGTCTATATGGGCATTGGGTTATTACTCAATTGCCCTTAGCTGAAACGAAACATTTTCAAAAATTTTGACTTATGGCACGACAAGTCTGCGACAAGTCACGAACATGTCGCAGACCCTACTGGTTTGTGCAATTTCATCAAAAAATTATTTTCTGACACGGGCAATCTATACATTGTGGGTAACTATTTTTCCACAAAATTTTACCTCGTGAACAAGAATATGAAGTTGAATTTATAAAATAACGCACAAATTTTAAAATATTCAAGAAATGCACTATCAGACATTTTATGTCTCGCATGAGAGGTGTTACAGATATCATAATACATGAGCAATTAACTCAAGGCATAATTCAAATAATAACTCTATGTCAATAAAGGTGGGTTTCAAAATAGACTCGAAAGTACATCACTTGACTCTGTTTATGAAGTCTCTACTAACTATCAAGAAGGTGCCAAGACAAGTCCAAGTTTGTCGCAAAACTATGAAAAGAAAGAAACAATACTGAAATAAAAGACATTCTCCAAATACTGGGAGGACTCACCAAGCCTAAAGAAATACTTAAAATTTTCAACGAATCATCATCTAAGGATCTCTAGCACCTGTATCTATGTCATAATAAGATACAACATCGAATGATATCAGTACGTGAAATGTACATTATGTAATATGGCTTAGTAGAAAACATGTATCAATTTACTCAAAGAAGGAATTAACGCAACTCAATCTGAACATGTTATGAAAGTTTAAACAGTATAAACAATACCATCAATCATAAGTATGAACATACAATTTAATAAAATAATATATTTTTACTCTTAGGGAGTTTTTCTAACCAACAATCACCACTTATGAGCTAGTGATGATACAAAAAACTATCATCAATGTCAGAGCCATGCAATACCTTGCCAGAGTAAGGGATGCAAAATTCAACTCATGGATCCATAGAAAATCCCTCAGTGAGGCTAACAAGTCACCCTAATTAATATTCATGATCATATCCTACGTTGGCTATATAGTTTATGGGGTTGGAGTTTTCTCTACTCATACTCAAATCGGTTCTCAATACTACTCTCCAAAATAACTCATTATGCTCATATACACAATAAAGCAAAATACTCAAATCATCATATTTAGTCTCATTGGACTTTAACTCAAAAAGATCAAACTCATTTCAAATCATCTTGCTCTTACATTTAAAATATACTTTAAAAAATTATGCACATCTCTGCAAAATTCTTTCTCAATGCTCAATCCATTTAAAATTAATGTTGATGCTCTTTGTAAATTCAATAAATCATATATTGTCTTAGTTTGAAAATAATACTTTTTTTAATGCATGAAAAACATCAATCTCAATATCACGTAATGCATGAAAAAGTCATGATCATCAATTCCATTAGGGTTCATGGAAAAGTAATCACGAATAACAATTGCAACAATATAAGAAATAAAAACAATAACATTAATACAAAATTAGATAGAACTCAATAGGAGAAGAATTAACTCAATTGGAATTTAAAAAAACTAGTTTATTAACTCAACTCATTACTCAACTAAAATGGAATTTAGATGTTGGGTGCTTGGAAGAACTCAATCTAACACTATGAATACTTATACATACCCGGGAGGATTGAAACTTTACTCAAAATTGGAAGACCTCATGGAATTGCTTGAATCCTAGGTCTTTCTCCTCTTGTACTTGCTCTCAAAGTATTTTAAGTGATTATGAGGGTACAATTATCATAGGATATTGATAAGGAGCTTATTTTTATCCCAAAACATCAAGGGTTTAATTAGAAAAGGATGAAAAAAGAAAAAAATTGCCCTTATTTAAAACATGTCAAGATAAACCACGAAACTCTTTTATGGGTTGTAGTTCACTCTATAACTTGTAAAGTACTGGTCATGGAAACTATGATTCATTGCATAGGATCTACTATCAACTTCAATGGGTCATAGATCTTTACACGAGTTCATCCTGTCAAATCATAGAAAAGATTCAGAAACTATAATTCTGGGTCAAACTTCTATAAGATCTAAACCACGAGTCATGGTTCAGACTATGAGTCGTATACCTATATGTAGACTTCACTGACTCAATAAAGGGTTGTATTACGAGACCTATTCTATGATTCATGAACATGATTTTGTGAAAATCAGAGAATTTTCCCTACTTTCTGATTCTCACCAACGAACCTTTATCTACAATCCATAAAAACTTTTATGGGTTGTAGAGTTGGTTTGTGGAATGAGTACTAAAGCTTAAAATTATTCTAAGTCTGGGAGGGTAACCACAAGATCCATCTATGGACCGTGCAACCTTTTATGGAGCCGCAGAGATCTCTTCGTGGTCACTGACACTAAAAATAATTCATAGATTCTTCTGGGATTTTAGATTTTCTAGGTTGGAATATTTTAGAGGGTGTTACAATATATCCCCATTGAGATCATTCATACTCAAATAATGATTAAATTAGGAATCATCAAATTCTTAAAAACTTGAATACTCAATTACTCAAACATCAAGAATGGACATCAACTCAAACTTTGGGATAGGAATTGGAATGGTACCTTCAATATCATCATTAGTAGGCAAAATTATATGTGAGAATTTAGATTTTATATCCTCCTCTTCTTTCCATGTAGCTTTTTTAATAAATTAATTTCTCCATATAACCTTGACAGATGCAACCTCTTTAGTTCTCAACTTGCAAACTTGTGATTAGGGATTTGAACCAGAATCTCTTCATAAGACAAGTTATCACTTACTCCGACACTCTTAATAGGAATCACCAATGAAGGATCTCCCAAATACTTTTTTAACATTGAAATGTGGAACACGGGATAAATGAAGGCTAACTTGGGGGTAACTCTAACTCATATGTTACATTCCTTACTCATTTTATAATCTGGTAAGGACAATGTAACATAGATTGAGTTTTCCCTTCTTCCCATACCTTGTAACACCTTTCATAGGTAAAACTTTCAAATACACCAAATCATTCACCTCAAACTCTAAATTTCTTCATCTAACATTAGTGCAGGACTTTTGGGGACTCAATGTAGTTTTCAACCTCTATTGGATGATTTCATCTTGTTCATAGCTTGATGAACTAAGTGATATCCAATTAACTTAGCCTCACCAACTTCAAACCATCTAATTGTTGATGTACATCTTCTCCTCTACAAGGTTTCATAAGGGGCGATTGGAATGCTTGGGTGATAAATATTATTGTACACAAACTCAATAAGAGGCAAATGGTCATCCCAACTATCCTTGAAATCAATAACACGGGATTTTAACATATCTTTCAATATTTGAATTATACGCTCTGCCTGACCATCTGTCTGAGAATGGAAAGCGATGTTAAGATTTACTTTTGCGCCTAAACCCTTCTGAAAGGCCTCCAAAGCTGAGCAGTGAATTGAGTTATTCTATCTGAGATAATGGACAAGGGAACTCCATAAAGTCTAACGATCTCTCAAATATATAATCTGGCATAATCCTCTACGATATCAGTCATTTTAACGGCTAAGAAGTGGGTTAATTTAGTCATTCTATACATAATCACCCAAATCAAATCATGTATATTGAGAGACCATGGTAAACCTGTAATGAAGTTCATGTTGATCATCTCACATTTTCACTTTAAAATCTCTATGTTTTGAGCTAGCCCACATGGCATTTGGTGCTTCACTCTAATTGGTTGACAAGATAAATAAACAATTAACTTAAGGCATAATTCAAATAATAACTCTATGTCAACAAAGATGGGTTTGAAAATATATTTGAAAGTGCATCATTTGATTTTTTTGTATGGAGACTTTATTAACTATCAAGAAGGTGTCGAAAAAAGTCCAAGGCTACCTCAAAACTATGAAAAGAAAGACATGATACTAAAATAAAAGACATCCTCTAAATGATGGAAGGACTCACCAAGCCTTGAGAAATATTCAATATCTTCAAGGAATCATCTGCTGGGGATCCCTGGCAACTATATCTGCATCATGAAAAGATGTTGTATCAAATAATGTCAGTATGTAGAATGTACGATATGTAATATGAATGAGTTAGCAATATGCATCAGGTACTCAAAGAAAGAATTATCTCAAATCAACCTCAACATGTTATTCAAGTTTAAATAGTGTAAACAATGCTTCCATCAATCATAAGTATGAATATACAACTAAATAAAATAATATATTTCAACTCTTAGGGAGTTTCTCTAACCGACAACCACTACTTATGATCTAGTGATGATACAACGAACTATTGTCATTACCAAAACCTTTTAATACCTTTTCAGAGTAACAGATACAAAACTCAACTCATGAATCAATATAAAATTCCTCAGTTAGGCTAAGGAGTCACCAAAATTAATGGTCATGATCCTATTCCACGCTGACTACGTAGTTTATGGGGTTGGAGTTATCTCAATTCGTACCTAAATTGGTCCTCAATACTACTCTTCAAAATAACTCATTATGCTTGTATACTTAATAAAGTAAAATACTCAAATCATTTTATTTAGTCTCATTGGACTTTAACTCAAAAAGCTCAAACTCATCACAAATCATCATGCTCTTGTATTCAGAATCACTCATATCTTGACAATATTCTTTCTCAAAATGTCATTTAACTTAATGTTCAATTCATTTAAAAATAATGCTTATGCTCTTTGAAAACTCAACAAAATATGCATAGTCATAGCTTAAAAATAATACTTTATCACACAACAAAGATCATGAAAGAAGTGAAATATTTTGTAAATAGCTTGTAGCCTCATACTCATAGATGTGGGACGCTTCACACCCATGAATAAGACTATACTCAATATGGCTTTCACCCTGGGACACCTTAACCTTATGATTTGATACCAAGTTTGTCATAACTCAAGTTAAGCCCTACGCATGACACGGCGATTAGAATCTTTAATGACTCTAATCAAATTTTTTAGCATATCAAGCATACATAAGGTAATTATAGAAACATAAGAATACGAAAGTAAAACAAAGAAAAAATCTAGAAATCTCATCATAAGATTGCAAGAAATAGAAGACAACATAGTCTCTTTTTCACTTATGTATGAAGAGCCTCTAAATCATGGATGAGTTACTTAGACAGGCTCTAACTAATTCAATGTCTAAAATAAACTAAAATATATAGAATAACCAAGACAAGTGAAAATCATAAACATGTCCTCAATTTATGAGGACTTACTGCTTCAAGCTTGGAGATAGCACTAGCCATACGAAGGATGGGGATGCTCGTCTGATACTACATTATAATAAAATGTAAACAAAAGAAAGTATATGTTAGTATTATGAATGTACTAAATATAAGAGTAATGTGACATGTTATAAATCATAAAATGCAATTGATCAAAATAAAGAGCATGGTAAGAAGTTTTAGTAAAGTATAAGTATGACCAATGCATGATAAAAAAACATAATGAAAACCAATAACGAACATGAGTCATAAATAGTCACACAGTGTATAGGATATCAATCATAATCGACAATAAAATCATGCGAGCTACTATATAAAATCCCGATGTTCCTCATACACCGAAAAAAAAGACTACTTATCAAGGTAGACTCCACTAGCAAGCCTAAATAGATATAATCCTATTGTGACACGTAATTATGAGACTAGATATTGCTACTTGAAACCCCTTAAGTCGAGTCCTGACATGATCCAAAATAGGCCTTAAATATGAAACGATGATTAGAATCCTGAAGGTCTTCGACTAAGTCTATTAGCATGCAAAACATACATAAGGTAAGAAGAATATTAATGCCATAAAATGACTAAAACGAGTAAGATAAATCGCGAAAGTCTTTTCTTTTTCACCGCCTTGAAATGCTGAAGTTCTAAGACAAACAAAATATGATAGCACTTTAATCATCTATTATCTCGAATAAAGAATTTGAGTATTCAAATCCACCTAATTCTATCTTTAAGAAGGTCTAAATATTTATTTAAGAGTTATTTCACCAAATGGGAGATTTTCGTGATTACTTTTTTTGACTTGTAAATGAAAAATATTTATTTATTTAATAAGATTTGTTTGAAGATATATAGAGTAGAATCGACCTATAGTAAACAGTTCCACAAGACCTTTAACTCAAAAAGATTATAACCGTGAATATATTTTAAGTCCCTTATGATTAGACCTTTAAAATTAACGTAAATAATTGAATAAAAAATTTAGAAACAATTGTACTAGTACTAAAAAGGAAAAATTACTTAAGCGAATCTTTTTTAATAAATAATTACTGATTTTAGCGATATTTTTTATTTATTACCATTTATAACAATATATAGTAATATTATGATAAATCTGCACTTTGTATTAAAAGTGAATTACAGATTCAATAAAAATCTACACTTTGTATTAAAAGTGATTTACAGATTCAATAAAAATCTGCATTTGTATTAAAAGTGAATTATGCATTCAATATAAATGTATTAAAAGTGAATTATGCATTCAATAACTTGTATAAAATATGTTTTATAAATAGTTCTTTGTAATATGAATTAAATTTGTATTATAAATGTTGTAGAAGTGTTCAGTGAAAATAAATAGTTCTATGTAATATGAATAAAATCTGTATTATAAATGTATTAAAAGTGTTCAGTGAAAATAAATAGTTATCTGTATTATAAATGTATTAGAAGTGTTCAATGAAAATAAATTGTTATTGCTATAAATGATAAATATTTTCTTAATATGGTATATCTATGTAAGTTTCCCGTATAAAATTCAGTTACTAATTTTTAGAGACCCCCATTTTCTTCTAGGATCTTAGAAAAAAAGTCCATTTGCAAGTTATATTGTTGGTCTTTACTGTTACTTCCTTATCATTTGGCAGTTTACATTCTTTTTCAAGACATTTTTGACTAATTTTACCTAACTGATAACGTTATTCGTTAAGTTTCCAAGTTAGGCTAATTTTGACTCTCTCTTTTGATTTTATTAGTTTTTATCAACAAAATTAAATCTAGAGATAGTTCATGTGGATTTTACATGAATTCAAATTACAAGATTATTATTTCCTTTTATTTTTATGTAAAATTTGTACATACATATATATATATATATAATTTTATAATTATTATTATTTTATATTATATTATATTATAACTTATAGGTAAGACAATAGATGAGGAGCTTTCGATTGTCCAGCCTGCTTGAGTTGCCTGCTTATTTCTATTTTATTATGTGGCGCTCATAAAAATATTTTGTGATTTTTTAATTTAATGTTTTTAAGGCAGTTCCGTATTGACGTGTTTGTTTCAACGGTTTGATTATATTTCTTTAGTTGCTTCAACTATGATTTTACTATATTACCCCTAATAAATAATTTTTTCCCAATTGTTTTAACTGTAATTTTACTATATCATCCTAATCAATTATTTTAAGTCATGCAAATATTAGAATTAGGCTAAAATAAACACAAAATTATAAATTAAGTCTTTTCTTAAAACTGAACAAATAAAATTAAATAACTATTTTAATATCTTTCAATAATTATATTTATGTCAAAAAGAAGTATTTTAAAAAAATATAAACTAAAAAATTTATATATATTACTTGAAATGATATAAAAAGTACTATAACTATTTTATTATGATGTCAAATTTGATCAATCATTATCGAGTTTTCTTAAATTCAATGGCGGACCTAACATTGAAGGCTTGTGGGTTCTCAAGCTTCCATTTTCTTTAACCAAATTCAATTTATTAGCCTAAAAAAAGGGATAGGCATTGAGTGAACAATTATAGTTAAATTCATAATTTAAATATTTTAATCAAGTGCTTTTGTATTTGTACATAATATATATAGTCACTTCTTTGTGTACTATTATATGAGTATTTGTTAATTATTAATATGATTTTTTTTGTTAGAAGAGTATTTAATATGGATGAACTTCATAGGGATATGATAATAAAATTCTACCACTTAAAATTACAATTCAAAATTTGAGATTTCAAAAAAAATTTAATTAAAAAATAAAAATATTTATTATGTTAACGCAATATTTAATTTCATCTTTTTTTCTCTTCCATAAACAAAAACATAATAACTTAATATCTCCTAATCCTTAAAAAGGATTTTTCCCCATAATCCTCATATACTTTCATGATTATTTCCACTATTCTCAAAATAACTTAGTTTATTTTTTCATGGGTCATTGAAGTACAAATAAATGTTGCATTGATTCGAAGTATCTAAATGAATTTCAATTTTTAAGATTCTTCAATGATTGGGTATGATTTAACCTAGAATATCTTTTTCTTTTCTTGAATTCAATTATGTTTTTTATAACAAACTTCAAGTCATGATTGACATGCCACTTGAAATTAATATAGATTTTTGTAAAGTTAACAATAATAAATTCAATCTAATTTTACGAATAAAATTTAAAAATGATACTAAATTATATACCAATCGTATTCATAAATTTGAAAAGGCAGAGAAATTGTAGATAATAATAACAAATTAAAAAAACTAAAATAAGGGAGATTTTGTAAGTCAAAATAATTTTTAAACAATTTTAAAGTATTTGAAATTAAAAAATACTTATAAGCACTTATTCTTAAGATAAAATATTTTTGTTCTTTAAAAGACAAAAGTCAATCCAAACGAGTTCTTCAACTTTTAATTATGATTTTTTATTTTTTTTATTGCACATAGGAAAGGGAAAATAGGAAAAGAATTTTAGAGATATTTGTGTAGACAAAAAAATAAAAAGAAAAATATAAAGGGCTTTATGAGAACAATGACATGTCCATGAATGTATGTTCGCACGTGTGGCCTAAATTGATGTCGTACTACCAAATGACAAAAATAGCCCTATTGAAAAATGGCTATTTGATAGAATAAAACAATCACATTTTGTTACTTTTTTTTTCAATTTCTCTTTCATTCACATTTGTTACTTCACTATATTTGTACCAAACAAAAATTATCATGGACCACACTATCCTCAAAAATGGTAAAAATAAATAAATAAATTATATGCACTCACTATTTACACTACCATTATTAAGTAATAAATGTGAGATATTTATAGATTACTTAATTTGTTATATAATTAATTGTTTTCTTTACATAAGTGGAGCACTACATTTAAGTGCACCACTATGTATAAGTGCAATA